>JAJJHY010010898.1:2745669-2834505 GCA_021224005.1 Drosophila setifemur
TAATCCTTTAGTGCAATATATGTTATATATATAATTTATATTCGTTAACAAATTTTACAATCCTTTTGTGCAATATACGTATTAAGTAATTGTAAAATTCCCCTTCTTGGATAGCGACCTTGTCAAGGTGAGGGGACTGAGAATGTAAAATTTTAAATAAATATCACAGAACCCAGCAGCAATCCTTTTGTTTTAATTGGTTCGTTTAAAATAATTTTTATGCTAAATAATCTTGAAACTAGCCTTCCATTCTTGTTTTATTACTACGATTTACGGAACTCAAAATATGCATAAAAATCTGTACGCTATTCGTTTTACATGTTCAAATGGTGTATTGTGAAAATGTAATATGTTTTTAAGAAAGCAATCTGTGAAAGTTCTTATGTAAAACCATGAGACCTTATTTTAAATGCAATGGGTTATTGCGACAAATTAATATCTTCACGGTAGTGACTGGTTTAGAGATTTTTGATGAGATGATAAAGTATAATTTTATACAGTTTTCTGGACAGTTTTTTACAGGAAAATGCATCTGCCTAAGCGTGTGCTAAAGGCATTGGTTGTGCCTAAAAGTATGCCTACATTAAAACAAATAAACTAATTAAAGATAGCGAATTAAGTCGGGTAGATCGTTGTACGTTGTACCGTACGATAAGCGTCCACGCCGAACTGATATGTTGTCCTTGAATTACTTGGATACTTCTGGAATCCTTATTAAGCTTTTTCGTTTTTTCTACGTGGAGCGGTCGCCACATGTTCCATTGTTTAAATGTGAAGCTCTTATTGCCAATTTAAATTCCATAGGTCGTATATAATAAAAGCAGAGGCACGTGCTTCGCTAAATTTTTATGTATTTTGCTAAAAATGTAGATTGTAATGCACTTTTATTGTTTTGTCACGGATTAAAACAATATTAACTTTTGCTTTAGTTTTTCCTGCATACTTTAGGTTAAACTGTTCAAGACAAAATGCCACAGTGATGGGTGTTTTATCAAGACAACGATTCGACACGCGTCTAAGCTTGCACCCAAACTTATAAAATAACGAAGCTACCTTCGTTCCCAATAGCTCATATGACAGCTTTGTGGAGCAGTGTTTTGATTACATTTTAACTTATATACTACCTGCAACAAAAATATGAGTCTGTGAAAAGTTACAGCCCTAAATTGAGAGACTAGTTTGCGAAGAAACATACAGATGGATATTATAGATGATTCTTCTGGTTTCAATAACAATTACAATGGCCAATATTATAGTACCCTCTAAAATGTTTGTTGCATTGGTGAAGAAGATAAGTCCTAATATTGTGCTGACCCATTGCTTTTTTCATAGGATAACAAACAAAAACAAATTATTGATATTCATTAGGAGCCGTCCATTCAAATCTAGATAATATAAAACACATTGCCAAGATATGGATGTAGAACACTAGATGAGTCATGATGAAGCAAAAAGAGTGCCGTTAAAACCAAAATGTGGAAAAGGCGCGTCAAGATCTTGAAGTTTTCGATAACCGGGATGTAAAAACACATTTATGCCGAAAGCGGGCGTGGCGGAAGAAGTTCAAAAACCTTATCTGCTCAGACACAACAAGTTTAAATCAAAACAAGAAAGGAAGGCTAGCTTCGGCACCCGAAGCTTAGAATACCCTTGCAGACCAGTTGCCCTTAAACTGTTCGATCGATTGTATGGCAGCTAGAGGATATAGTGATCCGATCTTTGATTTTTAAATTTCTATAACGACTTTAAGTCTATGAAAACTGTTTTTCAAGAATGAATTAATTGTCTTGAAAAACAGCAGAGTTATGCTCAATGACCCCTTTTCTCCCATCGTTCCTATGGCAGCTATAGGATATAGTAGTCCGATTTTGATGAAACTTTTAGGATAAGTTAAGATAGTCATTAAACAGAGTTTCTAAAAAATAAATAAATCATCTTGAAAATAGCGAATTTATGGCACCTTTTCCCAATCGTTCCCAAGGCAGCTATGGTATGTAGAGTTCCGATTCCGACCGTTCCGACTTATATACTACCTGCAACAAATTGAAGGGTCGGTGCAAAGTTTCTGCCCGATAGCTTTAAAACTGAGAGACTAGTTTACATAGCAACAGACAGACAGACAGACGGACATGGCTAGATCGACTTGGCTGGTGATGCTGATCAAGAATATATATACTTTATGGGGTCGGAGATGTCTCCCTCACTGCGTTACAAACTTTTGGTCAAAATTATAATACCCTCTGCAAGGATATAAATATTGGTGTCTCCAGAGCTTTTTAATTTTTTTTGTAAAACACATTTATTTTAAATAATTCCACAAAATTGTATTTTATTATATTCATTTCTTTTCAATTAAAAACGGAAATGTCAACAGACTTTGGGTAAGAAAAACTGTGCGTACATATTTAAAGCCCAACATATTTTAACTTTGTATATAGCTTTTTATATCTTTAAGTCACATATTACGCTAATAATAGCTAAAACGTTTTTTTACTGCTCTGTTTTTAGAAATTTATTTATTCAAATGTAAGAATTCGACATGGGCAAGAAACAAAGCAGATTGATCCCGTTGTAAGAAATCATCATTAAGCTGCGTGGTAAGGGGAAAACTCTGCGAGAAATTGGATGCATTGTGAGCTTAACGCACTCTTCTGTGCAGGGAGTGCTTAAGAATTACAATTTCGAATTGATATGTCGAGTATAAGCCACGTTGTGGGAGGCCATCAACGTAGACTGATCGCGTGAAGAGGGAAGTTTTGAGGACTGTGCAACCGCAGGATAACAGAGATTGATCCCGAATCTCCTTTGATTTATTGCCCATGACGAATTTTTACAATCAAATGACGAAATTTCTCAATACAAAGAGCCGTCATAAGTGGTTTAAAATGCATCAAAAGCTACATAAAACCCTAAAATACGTTGGGTTCTAAATTTGTACGCATAGTTTTTCTTATCCAAAATCGGATGTTTTCAGTTTTATATTAAAAAAAATTTTTTTATAGTTTACTATTTTTTTATTTAAAAAGAAATTTGGTTTATTATAAAAAGAACACCTAGCGGAATTATTTATAATGATTGTGTTATTCATTCAAAAACAGGGAAATATCATAAGTAGAAAATTTTATTTTTTGAGAATCAAAGGTTCTCATTGAGCTTTTACGCATACTTTTTCTGGCAATTAATTGTATGAGTACATTTAAAAATTTGATATATACATCTTTCTGAAAATCCCATCTGATCATACACATAACTCATCATACAAATTACCTTAAGTAATCAAAACATTTTTCTTTTTGAAAATATTTAAATTAAAAACAGTATGGTAACGCTTTAAAGATAGTGCAAAAGTATTTTGTATTATTTTTATTCTCCGGAAATAAAAGTATACAAAACTAATACTTAAGAGAGAGTCTAAAAGAGTAAAACACTGAGCTAGCATACTGAAATTTTACGAGCACGCCGGCTGCCTGGCCAACGAAAGTGGTCGCAAGAGAAGATAAAAGAAAAACAAAACCGAAAATCTTTTGGCATTGGCACAGAATGGCATAATACGAGTAGCAGTGACTTAAAATTAAACTATAAAATATACTTAACTATAAGTATATAAGTATGTCTACACTTATAGGATTGCATAGATTTGGCGAGACTATTGTCAACTCGCCCGTTTGGGGCAACAAATTGAGAGCGGACATCTAGACAACAGTTGACTTTACTTGGCAGACAAGTTGCACTTTCTGTATTCTGCACTCTTATGCAACGCAATGCCAATCGATGAAAACTATTAAAATATACTCACCCATTACCGTTGATATTGTGATTGCTAGTAGAACTCGCTGGAGTTGTCATCGTGCAGTGAAGAAATTTAGCTTTCTTGAGTCGCTGGACTTTGAATAAGCACTCAAGGCCGCACGTGTGTAGTACAGATTTTAATTTAACTAAAATGTTTAATTTTTGTTTTGCTGTTTACTCATTAAATACTTCAGTATGCCTGGTTCTCATTTATCACTCAACTTCGATCACCGCCGTTCTTTTTCGTATTTAGCAAGCGTCGGGTTGTCTTGTTTTGCCTTCGGGTTGCGCCACGAGACTAATCACGACCGTGCAACTTACGGATATTAAATAGTTTTGGTTTCTGCTCAGCGCCTTTCCACTCAGTTGTTTGGTCGGTTCAAAAGCTCGGTCTCTTATGATCTCACGCCACGTTACATGTATGTACATATGTATGTATGTGTGTATTTACAAATATCGTATGAATATATCGGAGAGGAATACACTGCTAGGTAAAAAGTGAGGTGAAATTAGAAAACATCGAAATAAACTTTGATTCGAATTATAATTGGATTCAACTGTAAGTTGAAGTACCCTTACCATTTTAAAACAAGCTTTGCAACAATCATAAGGAAACATAGAATTTGGTGGAGCTTTAATTGTCTTGGATTTTCGTGCACTGTTTTTTTTAATGAATACTCAAATTTCAAACTATTAATAAAATTTCAAAATTATGGAAGCTCAGAGCCTATCGATTTTGAAATCTAGCAATCTTAATCCGTACATTTTTTACATAGCAAACTATTCGGGAAAGTAAGTTTTCCCTGGAAATTTCGTAATTTGAAAAAGATAAGCATTAACCATGGCCTAGCAAATTTGGTAACTCTTTGATAACAGTGTAAAGTCGTCAGCTGTTGGCGGGCGTGAGTAAGAAAAAGTGAGAGAGCGAACCGCTTGTTGGTTTCTCTTTTAGTGATAAAAGGCCAATCACGCACACACATATGCATATGAAAAGTTGCGAGAGGGAATTTTGCGGATCTCAATGTGTTCTCATTGTGGGTCGTGCGTCACGAGTACAAAGACCCACTTGAATTTATTGTTCTCCGCCATCCGAACAATTCCTCGCTTTCGAACTTTGACTGCTCTTTACCTCCACCACTCCTCTAATTTACACTTTTCTACCATTCGTTAATGCAATTTACAGTTACATTGCAAATCAGATGTGTTGACAGTCAAAACGGCAAACGACCAAAACAAAATGTTTATGAACATAACATAGTTTTGTATGTCCAGTAGTACGTATGTACGTAAGTATGTATTCACGTTTTTGTCACACATTCGAATTATTCTCAAGGTGCCCTTGCTATTTCGTCACCCGTGGTTAGACAATCTTGTTTTCAAAATTATGCGAATAGAGAAACTTCCATGTTTTCTCTAAAAAAAACATTGCAAATATCAACGACCTTCGAGGTTGACCTTTGGGCTGCCACTTGAACACCACTGTAGATAATAAATAAAAGGTACATTTGTACGCGCATTTTATTGAAATATATAAGACTTATATTTTCAAGCGGTTGGGTCATCAATTACAAGTTAAATACAGGCTTCAAAGGCTTCCGAAATTGCAATTAAATCTGTTCATTCGATATAATGAACTAATCACGATAACAGCTCCTTCTCTTTAAATTTTTTTAGAGAGAGAGAGAGCAAGGACAGACTTTTTTAACATATCACAAACATACACCGTATTCGTATGAATGTGATGTAAAGGTGCGAGTATTGGGGGCTCGTCAAGCTGATAGACGCACACAAGGAAACAAACACATGTACATAAGTGCATACAATTGTAAATTTGAGCAAGGGTATTATACCCTTGCTGAATGATTTATAATTTTGCTTATAGGCTTTCAACGAAGTGAAATTAGGAAACTATAAGGTATATTCACTTTCATGTTCAGCACCAGCCGTGTCGATAAAGTTATTCGCGTATGTATTCAGAGTTTTTATACCCTTGCAGAGTATATGCACCGACCCTTCGATCATTTGCAGGTATTATATAAGTCGGAACGGCCGGAATCGGAACACTACATCACATAGCTGCCATAGGAACGATTGGCAAAAAGTGTCGTAAATTCGCCAGTTTTAAAGATATTTTATTTATTCCTTGGAAAACTCTATTCAATGACTATTTAAACATATCCTAAAAGTTCCATCAAAAACGGGCCACTATATCTTACAGCTGCCATAGGAACGATGGGAGAAAATGGGTCATTGAACATAACTCTGGTGTTTTTCGAGAAATTTTTTTCATTCTTGAGAAATACAGTTTTCATAGACATTAAAGTCGTTATAGAAAATTAAAAACCAAAAATCGGATTACTATAGCTGCCATACAAACGATCGAACGGGTTGATGACAACTGGTCTGCAAGGGTATTCTACGCTTCGGGAACCGAAGCTAGCCTTCCTTTCTTGTTTTAGACATTATAAATGGATTCTTTAAAAAGTTTATGATAATTTTGGTCGATTCTAAAAGTCAATTGATAACTGGACAACGATTTTCTGACTAAGAACATTCTCTTGCTTTATGAATATTCTCTTTATAAGCCATGTGATTTAATCCTAAAATATTGTTGTCTATTGTCTCGCGTTCCGTTTCGTGTATTCAAAACAAGTATATAGTCCTAGTTCCCAAAAAGCGGCGGTCCACGGGCTGGTAGTGGCACTCAATTGAATCAAGTTAAATTAATATATCATCAAAACAGTTACCAGATTCACTGTTGCTTTTCTAAAGAGTCGCTTAAAATGGGAACGGAAGTTATCATTTAATAGAGTCAATTTATTTTACTATGCCCACACAGAACGAATGCAAATATATCCAAATCATATTGCAAAACTAAATGGCAATCATGTTGATGTTAAATGTTGATGGCCCTGCATTCCTGATGCCACAGTGTTATGCAATTGCAATATGCAATACAATAAAATTATATGGGAAAATGTAAACAATGTTAACTTGTTTGGTCAGGTTATCTACGCAGTATGAATTTCGGAGGCTCGTCAAAATGAACTCAGTTATACGTTTTCCAGAAGATTAAATACAGATGATACGGTTTCATAGCAACTAAGCACGCCAGTGGGCAAACGACTTGGACAATCTCTCAGTTTTAAAGCTAATTTAGCTGTTACTTTGACATATAGATTTTTTTCTGCTTAAAAAAATTAACTGCATGTTATTGTTACTTCGGACCAGTTTAAAAGCTAATTATTTGCGCACAAGTTTGGTCAGACCATCTCCGTCCCCATAAAATATAGATCACTCATATAATACCGCGTACATAGCAAAATAAAATTTATAACTCCGGTTTCATAATATTTAAGAACTCCATTTTTTTACCCTTGCAGAGGGTATTATAATTTTGACCAAAAGTTTGTAACGCAGTGAAGGAGACATCTCCGACCCTATAAAGTATAGATTTTCTTGACCAGCCGAGTCGATATAGCCATGTCCGTCTGTCGGTTGCTATGTAAACTAGTCTCTCAGTTTTAAAGCTATTGGGCTGAAACTTTGCACCGACCCTTTAATCTGTTGCAGGTTGTATATAAGTCGGAACGGCCGAAATAGGAACACTACATTACATAGCTGTCATGGGAACGATTGGGAAAAAGTGCCCTAAATTCGTAATTTTTTAGGATTATTAATTTATTTTTAAGGAAACTCTATTTAATGACTATTTTAACATATCCTAAAAGTATCATAAAAATCTGACCACTATATACTATTGCTGCCATAGGAACGATGGGTCATTGAGCATAAATCCGGTGTTTTCAAGACAATTAATTCATTTTTGAAAAATACAGTTTCCATAGACATTAAAGACGTTTTAAAAACCGTTTTAAAAACCAAGAATCGGGTTACTATACCATACACCCGATCGAACTGTTGAAAGCAACTGGTCTGCAAGGGTATTCTAAGCTTCGGGTACCGAAGCTAGCCTTCCTTTGAAATGGTTTTGGAGAATCGATCTCTACCTTACGCTTCACTTGGTCAAAAATACAAGGAAATTTCTGTCAAGCCAAATGCCCAATTCGTTTTTACTCGATTTTTAAAAAGAGAAGGGCGGCCAGTTAAAAACTAATTACTCTCAGGACTGAAAAGTGGTCCTTACCTAATAGCTAATTATGCTATTTAATTATAATAAAAACAAGAAAGGAAGGATAGCTTCGTACCCGGAGCTTAGAATACCCTTGCAGACTAGTTGCTTTTAAACCGTTCATCGTTTGTATGGCAGCTATAGGATATATAGGAATAGTCTTTTGGAACTGTATTTTGCAAGAATGAATTAATTGTCTTGAAAAACACCAGAGTTATGCTCAATGACCCATTTTCTCCCCCTATGGCAGCTATAGGATATAGTTGTCCGCTTTTGATGAAACATTCAGGATATATTAAAATAGTCATTAATAAGAGTTTCCTAAGAAATAAACAAAATATCTTTATGACACTTTTTCCCAATCGTTCCTATGGACAGACAGACGGACAGACAGACGGACATGGCTAGATCGACTCGGCTGGTGATGCTGATCAAGAATATATATACTGTATAGGGTCGGAAATGTCTCCTTCACTGCGTTACAAACTTCTGGTCAAAATTATAATACCCTCTGCAAGGATATAACAAGAAAGGAAGTCTAGCTTCGGTACCCTTGCAGACCAGTGGCCGAAAAACTGTTTGATCGTTTGTATGTCATATACTTTACAGGGTCGGAGATGTCGCCTTCACCCTCTAATATACCCTCTGCAAGAAGTAAGAACAATAGAGTCGAGTTTCCCGACTGTTTAATACCCTGCACAAATCAACCTAAATCAACCATTGCACCACCATATACATTTCGAAGCAAGTAGCTAATACAGTATAAATATATTGAAGGCGCACATTTACACATATATAAGTATGGATATGAAAAATCAACCCCGACCGCAAGCGATTTACCGTTAATTTATGCAAATAAACAGATAGCTTGTTGTTAACAGCTGTAAACTTTGCATATATTTTGTGCCCTTTCCAATTAACCAAACTTGATGAAATTTTCAGAATCGGTAACAATGAATGCTTTAATTGCGTAAATATGAGGTCTCTTGCTTGAAAATTGTGCTGTGCAGTGTAGTGCAAGTATTAAAATACAAATTGAGGGGGAGGTGGCCGTGGCGCCGGATTTATTAGGTGGAAATGTCATTAATTTCAACCATATAGCTGATAAGCCGATTCAAAAAAAAAACAAAATCGGGCCAATATACATATGTATATCATGGGTTTTGAGAGCAATTAGTCTGTAAGGGTATTTCAAGTTTCGTGCCCCTAAAATAGCCTTTTTTTCTGGTTTGGAGTTACAAGCAAAAACACTGAAACTCAAAATATTGACTGTTTACTTGTCTGCCACTATGTAATCGTATTGTGTGTGTACAGGTGCCTGGGTGTCTGCGGTATAAATATAGCACATTGTACATTGCGAAGAATCAATCAACTTTTATCACGAGATAATTTGGCACTGGGAACAGTGCCTTTTTTTTATTTGTACATACATAATGTACGAATTTGAACATGCACGTGTCTGCTAAAAAAAACAGGCGACCAACCGTCGTGAAAAGTAAAACCAACTGACTTTGACACCCCCAAACGAAACTAAAAGTGACATAACGAAATTTAAGTTGCGTTCATCATACGGCTAACAATCGGCGCCCTAAAAGTTTGCTTCAATATGGTAGGACCACATAATAAAACCGACACATGGCGCAAAATGAAGTGACGACAACAAACAAAAAGCGTACACATACATATATAATATGTATGAGAAAAGAGAAAATCAAAAATTGAGGCTAGGTTTGGGGGTCTTTCAGTCAGTCCAATTAGCTTTAATTTCTACGAATCGTTACCATGGGATGAATATGGATACATATGCACACGTATCAATAGGCAGATAGGCTTCGGACCTTGTTAAAAAAATATTGCTTGATGCTGAGTGAATAAATATTCTTTAAACAGTTTTCTAAAGAGAGAAAGTCGCTTTTGCATTGCCTTTTTCTAAGCAAGTATGAACATTACACTCGAGTTTCCTGACTATTAAATACCCCTGTTTAAGCGCAGCTCGAAATGTATAAAGAATGAAAATAGAAAAAAAAACCATAAATAATATATATAAAAAGCATAACAAATAACGACCGAGTCAGGGATCGCACCAGGGCATATATATAAGGCTACGGAACCATAAATTGTAAAACCTCCAAATAACAAATACAGTATATAAAGGTTATGCGTTCTCAGTGTCCACTCTCTAGAAAAGTCAGTTTGAACATTTTTATTTCACAGTGTTTCGTAACACATAATATAAATTATAAAACAAAACAAAACAGTTGTACAAGTTGTCGGTGGAGTCGAACTTCTAACCGCAAGCCGCTAACCATTTATTTAAGCAAATAAACATGTAGCTTGTAAGCGGCTGCAGACTTGGAATATTTATTGAGAGCTTTCTAGCTAACCAAACTTGATGAAACTTTTAAATAGTTTTAAAATAGTTCAGTTACAAAATAAAAACGTAAAATTTCAAATTGAGGGTGCGGTGGGTGTGGCACAAACAATTTAAAACTTTATCTGCGTCAGTATTAGGAGAAACTGCCCTGGTGGTTTCTATAGCGCTGTTAAAGCGTGTGTTAAAGCCCAAGACTCTAGCTTGCGCAGTGTGGTGCAAACGTAAAAGCACATATTGTTATGTTATTAACATCGACCCGCTCTATTTGAAAGACTTTTTAGTTACGAAAACTACGTCTGAGTTCCCGATTTTTGCATTCTCTGGGTATTTTATTATACAACATAAAATTAAGAATGTTTTTATTGATATTGAATTATTGAACGAAGTGCCTCATATAAACGCAATTTACTATTTTAAAACATGTTAATATAACAGCTATGGTCATCACCTCGGGCAGTTAAAGTCGTTTACGTTTCGCCACTAGGCAGACAACGATCTATCCGCTCAAAAGCTTGGCGAGCTTTTTTTCGCGTGTGCTTCTCATTTCAGTAATTGCGTCTCATCGCCGGTTGCGTCAGTTCGAATCAGAATCTCAGTAAGCGAACAACGTGGACGGAAGCAGCAACCATGCCAATTGGTGAGTGCCTGAGGAATACATAAGTGCATACTGTAAAAAGTCTAATTTTTTTGGCTCAAGACCAAACTTTCATTGGGTCAACATTTTCATAGTATTACAAACATAATAGGTATTGAAAAACCATTGCATATACATATTAATGTATTGTAAAAGAACGAAACGTCCGATAGAAAACTTTTATCTTGTGATCATCTGATTTTAATTAATTGGTAGAAGCAGACAATATTTTCAATATAATGTGCTTGCTTTTTGTATTATTAATCAATCAGGCTAAACACAAATATTTGTCCAATAATGTGTATAAAGCATTGTGTGTCAGCCTTTTCCATTGAAGAACTCTGGCAATAATCAATAGGAATTCGGATAGACGAGAGATGCACATACAATGATGTCATGCAAAGTAATATAGCTTGAGAACAAATTCGTACGAAAGAGACAAAACAACAAACAAAAATCATGATTCAGAATAGTATGATGTAAAGCTGGCTCACCTTATTGGAACTTGAATGTGAATATGGAATATTTTCTTGCAAAGATCCAACGAAAAGCTAAATGACATCATGCGAATGGTGCTAAAAAGATTCAAAAACAACAACAGACAATAAATATACACATACATTTATAGACATCAATAAATAACATTCGCTAATAAACGTGTGTTTGTATGTATACATAGCCCAGAATTTGTTCTACTTCAAGTTTGTTTTTTTTTAAACTTCTGTTTTGTGGTTATGTGGAAAATGTTTAAGTCATAATTTAAAATAAAACGTTTTTTTTTAAAGTAAAAAAATTACCTTCTTTTTTTTGTAGAAATTAATACCCCCGATAAGTTGGAATACCAATTCTTCCCGGCCAGCGGAGGAGTATTCACCTTTAAGGTACGTTCTCCCAAGGATGCCCATCTGGCCCTCAGCGCCGCCCCGCAAGATAGCGGACCCATCTTCGAGATCTTCCTTGGCGGATGGGAGAACACGAAATCCGTTATCCGTAAGGACCGCCAAAAGCCCGAGGTTGCTGAGATGCCAACGCCAGGCATTCTTGACGCCGGAGAATTTCGGGGGTTCTGGGTGCGCTGGTACGATAACGTCATCACCGTTGGACGCGAGGGTGACGCAGCTGCCTTTCTTTCGTATGACGCCGGCAGCCTGTTCCAGGTCAACTTCGTGGGCATTTGCACGGGATGGGGCGCCAGCGGCTCCTGGCTACTAGATGGTGAGTTATGGGGAATGTTAATTCAATAACTTTCTTAGCTCATCGTCGGTCCTCAAACCTTTTAAGCTAATATTCAGATCGTACTAACATAACTCTTATAAATTTTAACGGGGCTCTTTTTTTGTAGATTCCGCTCCTTCAGCTCCCGTCATGGGATTTGCGCCTCCCACTGGCAGCGGTCCCGGATGCTGGGTGGCCGCAGCAAATGGCGAGGTGCCTCCAAACGCACTAGAGGGTGGATTCGACAGCAGCGAGCAACTGTACATCGCCCGCGCTCGCCATGAAGGCGACCTGATTCCCGGAAAGTTGCACCCCTCTCACGGCGTCACCTATGTGGCCTACGGAGGCGGCGAACACGGACACGGCGAGTACGAGGTGCTCTGTGCCGGCGGCGGCCAATGGGTGCCTGTGGAGGCCGGTAACATTCCGCCCAATGCTCTGCCAGCCGGTGAGACCGCCGAGGGGGAGCCGCTTTTCATCGGACGCGCCACTCACGACGGCACAATCACTGTGGGCAAGGTGCAGCCTTCGCATGGTGTTTGCTACATCCCATACGGCGGCGAGGAAGTGGCCTACAAGGAGTTTGAGGTGTACGTCGCCTAATCCGTAGCATCGTACGCAACAAGTTCAACGCACTGAATCACAATTGTTAATCTGAGCGCTTTACAGTCCAACTGGTCGCAAACGTTTTATTTATACTTGCATTTCTATTGAATACTGTTAGAAAATCTCGAATCAAAGCCGAAAATATTGTTTTTGTTCACACAATTTGGTAAATAAACAATAAATAATTTTAAGATAGTCATTTCTAGTTGTCGCAGAGGGTATAAGAATTATGCTGCCACTGCCTGATAGCGTAATAGCTTAAAGACTAGTTAGCTTTGCTACCTAAATTCAGACAGACATGGCTGGATCGACTCGGCAAGAGATATTGTACGAGGATATACATTTTTGAAGGACATGTCTCCTTCACTGCATTACAAACTTGCAAACAATAAACCTTTCACAGACTTTTAAGGCGATTTATATAACTTAAAACAAGAAAGGGAGGCTAGCCTCGGTACCTTTCTTGTTTTCTTTCTTCTTGTTATGAGTCAGGGTACATTAAAGTCGCAGACTCGGCAAAAACCCAAAGGGTAAAGGGTATATAAAGATTGTGTAAATGTATGTAGCAGGCAAAAGGAGGCGTGGCCAGGTACGTCGGAATATGTTTTACATGTTTGGTTTATTAGTTTGCATAATATAAATTTGCTAAATCTACAGAAGATCTACGGTTATTCCGCATTTGACTCCTCGTACAACTTTTTTTGTGGTTAGTTATCCATTTATTCAAATGCTAATGCTAATTCTTAAGTTTAGTAATAGTATTAAAATATTATTATTATTTTACTATTTGATTAAGTTGTTCAAGTTGGCATTTCTTGAGAGTGGCCGCTGATACATTTTTGTACTGTATTTGCTAGTGCAAGGTTTAGGATGTCTTGCTTGTAGCCTGGAGGCTTTGGTTGGGTCCCAAACTCGGTCGACATTTTTTGCATTTTATACCTTGAATTTTTTTTATAATTTTGATTTATTGGTTTTTCCTTTTTCATTCTTGATATATTTTGAGTGGTATTAAACAGTCGGAAATCTGGGCTGTAATGTTCTTTCTTATTTATTATGTACTTTTAAATAACTAATAAATTTGTTATTTAATTATGTTAAAACACGTTTGGTCTTAGTGTCATATCTGATTGCGACAAATTAATTTATTTTTTATGGAATTATTATTTTTGAATGTGTTTATTCTATTCGGAATTTTCTAATTCATAAATATATTTTAGATTAATTTGTTTATGAGGCGACGAGGACCCAATAAGAAATGTGCCATTTTAAATCTTTAAAATGTTTAATATTTATTTTTGTTTTCCTATTTCTTTACTAGGGCAATCGACCAATAGTTGCAGGCGTTTATTGTAACATCTAAGTACTTCGAATAAAAAAAGCGGCCCCCAACCGCCTGGAGTCGCTACTGTGCATGAAGAAACCATCTATTGAACAATGTTTACTGCTTCCTCCTCCGGGAGTCGGAGTGGTGGTGTGAGCGGGAGCCTCCGCTGCATACTTCGCTCGCATCCTAGCCTAAAACTCAGTTTATGGTCTTCAGCTGGGGATATAATTTGCCGCAAAGGCTTTTAAAGTCGTCAGTCTCGATGGACCACATCATGGCGCCACCCAGGTTACAGGGCTCTACCAACTGCATCTTTAACTGAAAGCTTACTGAGTATCCAATCTACTGGTGGCCGAAAAAACACATATGAAACAAACCGGAGATCACTAAAAGCCAAAAACAAGGACTAGCTTTGAGACCCCAAGCTTAAAATATCCTTGCAAAACAATTGCTATAATTAAAAAAAAATTTAGATCGCCCAAATCAAACAGTAATTTCCAAGATTCTCTATTCACCAATAGAATAACCCATTTTCCGAGAAAACCCAAAATGAACAAAAAAGTAATTAAACAGTCATTTCTAAAGAATGAATCCATTATCCCAAATTTTCGTATGACCTTTATATTATGTACTATCCTAGTTACGGGCGTCTCGACTAATATACTTATTTGCGAAGCAAACGACTGGTGGACATGGATAAATCCACTCGGCTGGTGATGAAGCTTTAACATCTATCTAACACTTCTGCTTCAACCAAACAGGTAAAGTTGGCATAAAAAATGTTAAATTGCATTTAGAAAAATTGCATAATACAAGTACATGAACATTTGTTGCCGTTAATAAGCCCTAATGGCCGGAACACTTGACCATAATATTTGCTCTCGTTTATTTATCCGAGCCATTTCGAATACAATAAATAGTCAATGTTATGGATTTTTACCCTAGAAACTGCACATGTGCTCACCCTTGTAAACTAAAGTTTACAGCTTGTTAAATGTTGACAGGACTCAACTGGCAAAGTCGTCTCTGTATTGAAGCTATAACTTTACACCGGATACGGAACACTAAATCGCATAACTGTTATAGGAAAGATAGGAAAAAAGGTTTCAAAAAATCTTTATTTTTAGACCATGTACCCAGAGGGTAAAGGGTATATTCAGTTTGTGCAAATGTATGTAACAGGTAGAAGGAGGCGTGGCAGACCCCACAAAGTATACATATTCTTGATCAGCATGACGAGCTGAGTCGATATAGCCATGTCCGTCTGTCCGTCCGGATGAACACACGGATCTCAGCAACTAAAAGAGCTAGAGGAACCGTATTACCAGTGTAGATTCTCCTAATACTGAGTCAATTAGAGTTTATTTTTTTAAGTCGGCGCCACGCCCACCGCCCCCGCAATTTGTATTTGAATTTTTGCAATGCCCTGCACTGCACAATTTTCAAGCTAAATTTTTTTTAAAATACACATGCAATTGGAGCATAGGTTTCTACCGATCCTGAAAATTTCATCAAGATTGGTTAATTAGAAAGCGCTCAATAAATACCTAAAGTTTACAGGCGCTAAACACAAAAAATCTGTTTATTTGCTCAAACAAACGGTAAATCGCTTGCGTTCGGTGGTTGATTTTTCTCGGAAGTGCCGCTGCAGCTGCGCTGCCACTACCTTCATATACATACATACGTTCGACTTAAAACGCGAAGATCTTGGGTTCGAATCCCAGACCGGACTCGGTGTGAATATATAAATATATATATATATTTTTTTTTGTACAGGGTCTGTAACAGTCGGGAAACTCGACTGTAACGTTCTTACTTGTTTTTTAATAATTAATTGTTATATTTTGACCAGAAGTTTGTAACGCAGTGAAGGACACATTTCCGACCATATAAAGTATATATATTCTTGATCGTAAATTCGACATTTTTTTAAGATAATAGATTGATTCTTTGAATAACTATGTTAACGTATCCTGAAAATGTTATCGAAATAGGACCACTCAATCCTATAGCTGCCATAGGAACGATGGGAGAAAAGGGGTCATTGAGCATAACTCTGGTGTTTTTCAAGACAATTAGTTCATTCTTGAGAAATACAGTTTTCATAGACATTAAAGTCGTTTCAGAAAATAAAAAACCAAAAATCGGATCACTATATCCTATATATATATATCCATACAAACGATCGAATGGTTTGAAGGCAACTGTTCTGCAAGGGTATTCTAAGCTTCGTGCCCCGAACCTAGCCTTCCTTTCTTGTTTTTATACCCTTGCAGAGGGTATTATAATTTTGACCAGAAGTTTGTAACGCAGTGAAGGAGACGTCTCCGACACTATAAAGTATATATATTCTTGATCAGCATCACCAGCCGAGTCGATCTAGCCATATCCGTCTGTCTGTCTGTCTGTCCGTCTGTCGGTTGCTATGTAAACTAGTCTCTCAGTTTTAAAGCTATCGGGCTGAAACTTTGCACCAATCCTTCAATCTGTTGCAGGTAGTATATAAGTCGGAACGGCCGGAATCGGAACACTACATCACATAGCTGCCATAGGAACGATTGGGAAAAAGCACCATAAATTCGTCATTTTTCAAGATAATTTTTTTTTTTAGAATTCTCTGTTTAATGATTATTTTAACATACCCTGAAAGTTTCATCCAAATCGGACCACTATATCCTATAGCTGCCATAGGAACGCTGGGAGAAAATGGGTCATTGAGCATAACTCTGGTGTTTTTCAAGACAATTAGTTCATTCTTGAGAAATACAGTTTTTGTAGACATTAAAGCCGTTTTAGAAAATTAAAAACTAAAAATCGGATCACTATATCCTTTAGCTGCCATATAAACGAACGATTAAAGGCAACTGGTCTGCAAGGGTATTCTAAGCTTCGGGTACCGAAGCTAGCCTTCCTTTCCTTTTTTTTTTTAATTAGTGTTCAATGACTACTAGTATTTGACCGATTATAAAAGGAGCATAAATTATAAAATAAAAAAAGGCTTCCGACTGTTATTTTTCATAAACTCTGATCTTATTAAATATATTTAAAAGTAGTGTTGAACTTTAAATAGCTCTTTAAAGGTACACAAATACTTATGGCGTAATCTTAAGCCAAGAACAATGATTGTAATCAAATTCTTGAGAGGCAGCCCATTCAAAATAATTTACATCTGCTTAATGAAAATCTGTTTTACTCCTACAAACCCTTATCAGCGAACTTAAGCCCTATCATAAAATCTAAGAATAAATTAAAAATTCAATATAAATCATTTGAAGCATTACTGGTCCCAAATCAATAATCAAATCAGATGAAAGTGAATTTTAAGTATTTAAAAACACAAGATGCCAGAGCATATAAATTATGCCATGGAACAGGAGTCCACCATATTATAAAGTAAAAACAAATAGTTGGCAAAGAGGCATTAATAAATTTGTCTGACAATTCAAGTACAGCTATCGCCCTCAAAGATAAGGATGAAGATAAGACTGAGCGGAATGGTATAAATACCTCGAAGGAACGAGTCTCTTCTATCATTTCTTAAAATGGGAAAGCTTTGTGTAATTCTTGCAGTCCTCTGCCTGAGCCAGGTGATCGCTGCTGAACGTGAGTGGAACTTTTGTTTAGATGAGTCGAGAACTCCTTTTACCTTTCACTCATTGCAGGCATCGTCAACTGCTATTGGGGTACTTGGGCAAACTACCGTAGCGGCAACGGAAAATTCGATGTCTCAAACATCGACGCCGGATTGTGCACCCATCTGAGCTACTCCTTCTTCGGCATCAACGATAGCGGAGAAATCCGTTCTTTGGATACATGGTTGGACTACGACCTGGGCTTTATCAACCAGGCTGTTGCTCTGAAGAAGCAGAATTCCGGGCTCAAAGTCCTGGCAGTGGTCGGCGGATGGAACGAGGGCTCCACCAAGTACTCCTCGATGGCTGGCGATTGGTATAAGCGCCAGAACTTTATCAACTCCGCATTAAACCTACTGCGTAACAATGGCTTTGATGGCTTGGATTTGGACTGGGAGTACCCCAATCAGCGTGGCGGAAACTGGGACGATCGCGCCAACTTTGTGACCCTGCTTCGAGAGCTTAAGGAAGCGTAAGTTCGGGGGCGGTACTTCCTTGGAGGTTTTTATATTCATTGCGTTTCTTTGTACAGCTTTGCTCCTTACGGTTATGAGTTGGGTATTGCTGTGGGAGCCGGTGAAGGCATTGCCAGTGCTTCTTACGAGATCGCCAACATCGCCCAGCACGTGAATTTCATTAATGTGATGACCTACGACTTTGCAATGGCCTCCGATGGCCAGACCGGCTTCAACTCTCCCCAATGGGCGGTGGAGAACTCTATTAACTTCTGGCTGAGCCAGGGTGCTCCTGCTAACAAGCTGGTCTTAGGTGTGGGCATGTACGGACGCTCATTCCAGCTTTCAGACGCATCGCAAAACTGGCCAGGAGCTCCGTGTCGCGGAGGTGGCAACGCAGGATCCTATACCGGCGAAAGCGGCTACCTAGGCTACAACGAAATCTGCTCGAACAACTGGCAGACCGTGTTTGACTATGGTAGTGCTGCTCCCTATGCCTTCTCCGGCGACCAATGGGTCAGCTTCGACAATGTCCTCAGCGTGCAATATAAAATGGACTTTGCCCTGTCCAAGGGTCTGGGTGGTGCCATGATATGGTCGCTGGAGACCGACGACTTCCGCGGTCAGTGCGGCGAGACCTATCCCCTACTGAAGACCATCAACAGGAAGCTGCGTTGGTAAATGTTATTTCCATATAAGGGACAATAAAGAATAAGAAATTGCAAAAAAAAAATGGTAAATTGATTTTTGGTTGGGAAATCTTTCTAATTGACAAATAATAATTCAACAAATAGTACCTGATATAAAGAAAGGCACGATAATTTCTGTGAACACAAGTTTTTCTATTATTATTTTGTAACAATATATGTTTTTCGAACATATTCAATTTGAGCTAGCTATGATATTGCTTTAACATACACATAGTTAAATATTTACTCTGTTAAAGAGTAAAGGGTATATAAGGTTTGTGCAAGTGTGTGTAACAGGCAGATGGAGGCATGGCAGATCCCACTTAGTATATATATTCTTGATCAGCTTGACGAGCTAAGTCGATATAGCCATGTCTGTCTGTCTGTTCGTCCGTCCGTCCGTCTGGATGCTGTTCGTTCATCCAGACGGACTCAGCAACTGTTAGAGCCAGAGTAGCTAGCCATATTACAGATTATTATAATACTGACGCAGATGAAGTTTATTTTTATACCCTTGCAGAGGGTATTATAATTTTGACCAGAAGTTTGTAGCGCAGTGAAGGAGACATTTCCGACCCTATAAAGTATATATATTCTTGATCAGCATCGGTCTGTCCGCCTGTCTGTCCGTCTGTCGGTTGCTATGTAAACTAGTCTCTCAGTTTTAAAGCTATCGGGCTGAAACCTTGCACCGACCCTTCAATCTGTTGCAGGTAGTATATAAGTTGGAACGGCCGGAATCGGAACACTACATCACATAACTGCCATAGGAACGATTGGGAAAAAGTGTCATAAATTCGACATTTTTAAAGATATTTTATTTATATCTTGGGAAACTCGTATTATTTTAACATATCCTGAAAGTTTCATCAAAATCTGACCACTATATCTTATAGCTGATATAGAAACGATGGGAGAAAATAGGTCATTGAGCATAACTCTGGTGTTTTTCAAGACAATTAATTCATTCTTGAGAAATACAGTTTCCAGCCGTTCTAGAAAATTAAAACCCAAAAATCGGATCACTATATCCTATAGCTGCCATACAAACGATCGAACAATTTGAAAGCAACTAGTCTGCAAGGGTTGCGGGGGCGGTTGGCGTGGCACCGAAAAAAAAAATCATCTGCGTAATAATTAGGAGAATCTGCACTGGTAATATGTTTCTTCTAACTCTTAGAGTTTATGAAACAGACGGACAGACAGGCATGGCTATATCGACTCAGCTCATCATGCTGGTCAAGAATATATGCCTGTTACATACATTTGCACAAACTTAATATACCCTTTCGCTTATGGGTACAGGGTCCAACAAGAAAGGAGGGCTAGCTTCGGGGCCAGAACCTTAGAATACCCTTGCAGTCCAGTTGCCTTATCGACTTTTGGTTTTTTAATTTTAATGTCTAATGTCTATAAAAACTATATATTCGAAGAATGAAATAATTGTCTTCAAAAATAACAGAGTATGCTCAATGGCACATTTTCTAACATCGTTCCTATAGCAGCTATAAGATATTGTGGTCCGATTTTGATAATATTTTCATTAAAAACTGGAACCGTCGCCAAAAAAAAAACAATTTTATAAATCCATATTTACTTGCCAGCTATGAAAAGTCTATTTTTTAAGATCGAATCAATTATCTTCAAAAACCCATTTTTTGCCAACGGTCCTACTAGGTGCGTTCCAAAGTAAACAGGACTTTTAACAAAAAGACAGAACAAATAGTTTTTTCGGCAAAATCAATTTATTTTATTCAAAATAGTCTCCTTCTGCTTTAATACAGCTTTTTGCACGGTCCAAAAGCATGTCGAACGAGTGTTTTAGCTCGTTGCCCGGTATGGCCGCCAGTATGCCGGTGCAAGCCTTTTGAATGGCCTCGACGTCTGCATAACGCTTTCCTTTCATCGGCAAATGCATTTTTCCGAAAAGGTAGAAGTCGCACGGTGCCATATCAGGTGAATACGGGGAGTGGTTGATGGTTAAAATGTAATTTTTGGTCAAATAGTCGGACACAAGCGTCGATCGATGAGATCATGCAACAAACGCCAACTTCCAAACAAACCGGAACAAACCGTGCATACACCTTTTGTAAGCCCAAATGTTCAGTCAAAATGCGATAAATCGATGTTTTGGAGATGTTCAATTCTATTTCCATGAATTTCAATGATGATTTCGGCTGATTTTTTATGAATTCACGCACAGTTTCGATGCAATTTTCGGTGATCACGGTTTTTGGTTGGCCCATATGTTCATCGTCATTTATATCCTCACGACCACTTTGAAAACGTTGAAACCACTCGTGCACTCTGCTACGGGATAGGCAACCATCGCCATAAACTTGTTTCATCAATTGAAACGTTTCGGTAAAAGTTTTACCAATTTTAAAACAAAATTTAATGTTGGCTCTTTGTTCGAAGCTCATTTTCGCACCAATGACAAAAACATAGTGACACTTAAAACGCAATAACCTCACTTCCAATAGATGAAATGTCATGAAATTTTTACCGGAAGTCGATAAAAGATAGCAGATTCTAACGCACCAGTTGACATATAGATGGCGCCACTAGAGGGCGCTAGATTCACAAAGTCCTGTTTACTTTGGAACGCACCGTGTATTGCACATTGTTCCACTGCGTTACTGCGCTTCAGGAAGTTGTATACTACTTTACTGCTATACTACTATACTACTACTATACTACTACCTTATAACGTATTTAGAAGCATGTAATGCCAAAGATGATGAACATCATTTCAAAAGTTTATATTTACTTTTACACTATTACAAAACAATCTATTGATCCACGAGAAAGGCAATCTAACAACAAGGTAAGCTCTGAGTGCAATTTTGAATCCCCATTCATTATAATATAGCTGTCGTATGAACGTAATTGAAATTGACGATTAATGAATAACTATTCCGATTCTAACAACTAAATCCCTTAGGCCACATAAAATTTGGCATTGGGCGTAACTCTGTTGTTTGGATAGGTAATTTTTTAGAGCAGTTTGAGAGCAATGTGTATGCAAGGCTATTATAAAAGCCTAAAGCTATTTTTCATTTCTTGCTTTTTGTCATTCCAGTTTTAATAAATATATATAACTTTCTATATAACATTCTTTTTAATGAATTATTAATAAATTATATTTCAAATGATAGGAAATTTTGGTATTAAAATATGTCTTGCGTAATTTTAAATCAGGTGCAATGTTTGTAATCAAATTCTTGAGAGGCAGCCCATTCAAAATAATTTACCTCTGCTTAATGAAAATCAGTTTTACTCCTACAAACCCTTATCAGCGAACTTAAGCCCTATCATAAAATCTAAGAATAAAATCAAATCAATAATCAAATCAGATGAAAGTGAATTTTAAGTATTTAAAAACACAAGATGCCAGAGCATATAAATTATGCGATGGAACAGGAGTCCACCATATTATAAAGTAAAAACAAATAGTTGGCAAAGAGGCATTAATAAATTTGTCTGACAATTCAAGTACAGCTATCGCCCTCAAAGATAAGGATGAAGATAAGACTGAGCGGAATGGTATAAATACCTCGAAGGAACGAGTCTCTTCTATCATTTCTTAAAATGGGAAAGCTTTGTGTAATTCTTGCAGTCCTCTGCCTGAGCCAGGTGATCGCTGCTGAACGTGAGTGGAACTTTTGTTTAGATGAGTCGAGAACTCCTTTTACCTTTCACTCATTGCAGGCATCGTCAACTGCTATTGGGGTACTTGGGCAAACTACCGTAGCGGCAACGGAAAATTCGATGTCTCAAACATCGACGCCGGATTGTGCACCCATCTGAGCTACTCCTTCTTCGGCATCAACGATAGCGGAGAAATCCGTTCTTTGGATACATGGTTGGACTACGACCTGGGCTTTATCAACCAGGCTGTTGCTCTGAAGAAGCAGAATTCCGGGCTCAAAGTCCTGGCAGTGGTCGGCGGATGGAACGAGGGCTCCACCAAGTACTCCTCGATGGCTGGCGATTGGTATAAGCGCCAGAACTTTATCAACTCCGCATTAAACCTACTGCGTAACAATGGCTTTGATGGCTTGGATTTGGACTGGGAGTACCCCAATCAGCGTGGCGGAAACTGGGACGATCGCGCCAACTTTGTGACCCTGCTTCGAGAGCTTAAGGAAGCGTAAGTTCGGGGGCGGTACTTCCTTGGAGGTTTTTATATTCATTGCGTTTCTTTGTACAGCTTTGCTCCTTACGGTTATGAGTTGGGTATTGCTGTGGGAGCCGGTGAAGGCATTGCCAGTGCTTCTTACGAGATCGCCAACATCGCCCAGCACGTGAATTTCATTAATGTGATGACCTACGACTTTGCAATGGCCTCCGATGGCCAGACCGGCTTCAACTCTCCCCAATGGGCGGTGGAGAACTCTATTAACTTCTGGCTGAGCCAGGGTGCTCCTGCTAACAAGCTGGTCTTAGGTGTGGGCATGTACGGACGCTCATTCCAGCTTTCAGACGCATCGCAAAACTGGCCAGGAGCTCCGTGTCGCGGAGGTGGCAACGCAGGATCCTATACCGGCGAAAGCGGCTACCTAGGCTACAACGAAATCTGCTCGAACAACTGGCAGACCGTGTTTGACTATGGTAGTGCTGCTCCCTATGCCTTCTCCGGCGACCAATGGGTCAGCTTCGACAATGTCCTCAGCGTGCAATATAAAATGGACTTTGCCCTGTCCAAGGGTCTGGGTGGTGCCATGATATGGTCGCTGGAGACCGACGACTTCCGCGGTCAGTGCGGCGAGACCTATCCCCTACTGAAGACCATCAACAGGAAGCTGCGTTGGTAAATGTTATTTCCATATAAGGGACAATAAAGAATAAGAAATTGCAAAAAAAAAATGGTAAATTGATTTTTGGTTGGGAAATCTTTCTAATTGACAAATAATAATTCAACAAATAGTACCTGATATAAAGAAAGGCACGATAATTTCTGTGAACACAAGTTTTTCTATTATTATTTTGTAACAATATATGTTTTTCGAACATATTCAATTTGAGCTAGCTATGATATTGCTTTAACATACACATAGTTAAATATTTACTCTGTTAAAGAGTAAAGGGTATATAAGGTTTGTGCAAGTGTGTGTAACAGGCAGATGGAGGCATGGCAGATCCCACTTAGTATATATATTCTTGATCAGCTTGACGAGCTAAGTCGATATAGCCATGTCTGTCTGTCTGATCGTCCGTCCGTCCGTCTGGATGCTGTTCGTTCATCCAGACGGACTCAGCAACTGTTAGAGCCAGAGTAGCTAGCCATATTACAGATTATTATAATACTGACGCAGATGAAGTTTATTTTTATACCCTTGCAGAGGGTATTATAATTTTGACCAGAAGTTTGTAGCGCAGTGAAGGAGACATTTCCGACCCTATAAAGTATATATATTCTTGATCAGCATCGGTCTGTTCGCCTGTCTGCCCGTCTGTCGGTTGCTATGTAAACTAGTCTCTCAGTTTTAAAGCTATCGGGCTGAAACCTTGCACCGACCCTTCAATCTGTTGCAGGTAGTATATAAGTTGGAACGGCCGGAATCGGAACACTACATCACATAACTGCCATAGGAACGATTGGGAAAAAGTGTCATAAATTCGACATTTTTAAAGATATTTTATTTATTTCTTGGGAAACTCGTATTATTTTAACATATCCTGAAAGTTTCATCAAAATCTGACCACTATATCTTATAGCTGCTATAGAACCGATGGGAGAAAATAGGTCATTGAGCATAACTCTGGTGTTTTTCAAGACAATTAATTCATTCTTAAGAAATACAGTTTCCAGCCGTTTTAGAAAATTAAAACCCAAAAATCGGATCACTATATCCTATAGCTGCCATACAAACGATCGAACGGTTTGAAGGCAGGTGGTCTGCAAGGGTATTCTAAGCTTCGTGCCCCGAACCTAGCCTTCCTTTTTATACCCTTGCAGAGGGTATTATAATGTTGACCAGAAGTTTGTAACGCATTGAAGGAGACATTTCCGACCCTATAAAGTATATATATTCTTGATCAGCATCACCAGCCGAGTCGATCTAGCCATGTCCGTCTGTCCGTCTGTCTGTCTGTCTGTCTGTCTGTCTGTCTGTCTGTCTGTCTGTCCGTCTGTCGGTTGCTATGTAAACTAGTCCCTCAGTTTTAAAGCTATCGGGCTGAAACTTGGCACCGACCCTTCAATCTGTTGCAGGTAGTATATAAGTCGGAACGGCCGGAATCGGAACACTATATCACATAGCTGCCATAGGAACGATTGGGAAAAAGTGCCAAAATTTCGCCATTTTTTAAGATAATTTATTTATTTCTTGGAAAACTCTATTTAATAGCAATTTTAACATATCCTAAAAGTTTCATCAAAATTGGACTACTATATCCTATAGCTGTCATAGGAACGATGGAAGAAAATGGGTCATTGAGCATAACTCTGGTGTTTTTCAAGACAATTAATTCATTCTTGAGAAAAACAGTTTTCATAGACAGTAAAGCCTTTTTAGAAATTTAAAAACCCAAAAATCGGATAACTATATCCTATAGCTGCCATACAAACGATTGAACGGGTTGAAAGCAACTAGCCTGCAAGGGTATTCTAAGCTTCGGGTACCGAAGCTAGCCTTCCTTTCTTGTTTTTTTTAAATTAGTATTCAATAGTTACTAGTATTTGACCGATTATAAAAGGAGCATAAATTATAAAATAAAAAAAGGCTTCCGACTGTTTTTTTCCCTTAACTAAGATCTTATTAAATATATTTAAAAGTAGTGTTGAACTTTAAATAGCTCTGTAATGGTACACAAATACTTATGGCGTAATCTTAAGCCAAGAACAATGATTGTTATCAAATTCTTGAGAGGCAGCCCATTCAAAATAATTTACCTCTGCTTAATGAAAATCAGTTTTACTCCTACAAACCCTTATCAGCGAACTTAAGCCCTATCATAAAATCTAAGAATAAATTAAAAAATCAATATAAATCATTTGAAGAATTACTGGTCCCAAATCAATAATCAAATCAGATGAAAGGGAATTTTAAGTATTTAAAAACACAAGATGCCAGAGCATATAAATTATGCCATGGAACAGGAGTCCACCATACTATAAAGTAACAAGTAAGAACGTTACAGTCGAATTTCCCGACTGTTACAGACCCTGTACAAATTTGGTTATAAGCAAAATAAATCAAAACCAAAAAAAATAAAAAATTTTACACCGAGAGTCCGGTCTGGGGTTCGAACCCAAGATCTTCGCGTTTTCAGTCGAACATATTAACCATTCGACCAACCCAAACTTTTTAAATCAGCAGCTAATACAGTATAAACATATTGAAGGCACACACATTCATACAAATGTATATGAAGGTATTGGCAGCTGCAGCTGAACTTACGAGAAAAATCAACCACCGAAGGCAAGCGATTTACCGTTTGTTTGAGCAAATAAACAGATTGCTTGTGGTTATCGCCTGTAAACTTTAGGTATTTATTGTCCGCTTTCTAATTAACCAATCCTGATGAAATTTTCAGGATCGGTAGAAATGTATGCTCCAATTGCATGTGTATTTTTAAAAAAAATTTAGCTTGAAAATTGTGCAGTGCAGGGCAGTGCAAAAATTCAAATACAAATGGCGGGGGCGGTGGGCGTGGCGCCGACTTAAAAAAATAAACTCTAATTGCGTCAGTATTAGGAGAATCTACACTGGGAATACGGTTCCTCTATCTCTTACAGTTGCTGAGATCCGTGTGTTCATCCGGACGGACGGACAGGGACAGACGGACATGGCTACATCGATTCAGCTCGTCATGCTGATCAAGAATATATATACTTTGTGGGGACTGCCACCCCTCCTTCTGCCTTTTACATACATTTGCACAAAGTTAATATACCCTTTACCCTTTGGGTACAGGGTCTAAAAACAAATAGTTGGCAACGAAGCATTAATAAATTTGTCTGACAATTCAAGTACAGCTATCGCCCTCAAAGATAAGGATGAAGATAAGGCTGAGCGGAATGGTATAAATACCTCGAAGGAACGAGTCTCTTCTATCATTTCTTAAAATGGGAAAGTTTTGTGTAATTCTTGCAGTCCTCTGCCTGAGCCAGGTGATCGCTGCTGAACGTGAGTGGAACTTTTGTTTAGATGAGTCGAGAACTCCTTTTACCTTTCACTCATTGCAGGCATCGTCAACTGCTATTGGGGTACTTGGGCAAATTACTATAACGGCAACGGAAAATTCGATGTCTCAAACATCGACGCCGGATTGTGCACCCATCTGAGCTACTCCTTCTTCGGCATCAACGATAGCGGAGAAATCCGTTCTTTGGATACATGGTTGGACTACGACCTGGGCTTTATCAACCAGGCTGTTGCTCTGAAGAAGCAGAATTCCGGGCTCAAAGTCCTGGCAGTGGTCGGCGGATGGAACGAGGGCTCCACCAAGTACTCCTCGATGGCTGGCGATTGGTATAAGCGCCAGAACTTTATCAACTCCGCATTAAACCTACTGCGTAACAATGGCTTTGATGGCTTGGATTTGGACTGGGAGTACCCCAATCAGCGTGGCGGAAACTGGGACGATCGCGCCAACTTTGTGACCCTGCTTCGAGAGCTTAAGGAAGCGTAAGTTCGGGGGCGGTACTTCCTTGGAGGTTTTTATATTCATTGCGTTTCTTTGTACAGCTTTGCTCCTTACGGTTATGAGTTGGGTATTGCTGTGGGAGCCGGTGAAGGCATTGCCAGTGCTTCTTACGAGATCGCCAACATCGCCCAGCACGTGAATTTCATTAATGTGATGACCTACGACTTTGCAATGGCCTCCGATGGCCAGACCGGCTTCAACTCTCCCCAATGGGCGGTGGAGAACTCTATTAACTTCTGGCTGAGCCAGGGTGCTCCTGCTAACAAGCTGGTCTTAGGTGTGGGCATGTACGGACGCTCATTCCAGCTTTCAGACGCATCGCAAAACTGGCCAGGAGCTCCGTGTCGCGGAGGTGGCAACGCAGGATCCTATACCGGCGACAGCGGCTACTTGGGCTACAACGAAATCTGCTCGAACAACTGGCAGACCGTGTTTGACTATGGTAATGCCGCTCCCTATGCCTTCTCCGGCGACCAATGGGTCAGCTTCGACAACGTCCTCAGCGTGCAATATAAAATGGACTTCGCCCTGTCCAAGGGTCTGGGTGGTGCCATGATATGGTCGCTGGAGACCGACGACTTCCGCGGTCAGTGCGGTGAGACCTATCCCCTACTGAAGACCATCAACAGGAAACTGCGTTGGTAAATGTTATTTTCATATGAGGGAAAATAAAGTAAACACAATTACGCATGCTGAGTTTTTGTTGTCTTTTAAAACCACTCACAAGGAATTTATTTTGCTATTTATGAGTTTCGGTTTATTGGTTAACCTGTTGTCTACCTTCATTAATTTTAGTGTAAATAATTGGTATTGGGATATTACCGTATTTTAAAGATCTAAGCTAAATTCATTGTGCAAGAGTTGGATCATGAGACGGTAGGTAAGCCGTCCACCTGCTGTAGTGGAGGAGGACGAACCACTGGCAATGCTTAAAGTACTCCTCCAACTTATACAGATTCAACGGAGCTTATCATATCAACAAAAATTAAGATACATTTTTTAAAAGAACTTTCATTCATATTCAATGCAAAATTAAATTACAAAGTATGTGGCTATGGAAGGAGTCAATGAAAAAACGACAGAAAAGGACTGGCTACGAAAAATCATAGTCCTCCTCATTCTCCCCAGAAAGTAGACGGAGAAGAGAACCCCAAGAACCTGCTGGACGAGAAAAAAGGTCCGATTAACGATAATCTCATGCCTTTGCGGGCGACGAAGCCATCATCATTTAGGGAAGATACCACTCTATATTCGCTACATAATGCAACTGACGCTAAAGATAAAACCTGGCTGGGCCAAATCAACAGGCCTAAGTGTCAACGCAGTATAGACGGACCACATCCTTTTTACCAAGACGTACAAGTTGCCAAGCTGTAATCCTCCAATAATAGGCAACACCACTCTCACTTCAAAGAAAAACATAAAATACTTGTGAGTACTCATATACAGCAAGCTGTCCTGCAGACTCAAAGTTGGGAAAGACTGCGATAGTGCGAACAATACTACTCTTTGGTGTATTTGTATGGTGGCCCGCAACGGCCAAGGCAAGCCACGATCGGCAGGGGAGCTGTTATCTTACACTTTCTAAACCAGAAGGCTCTCGACATATTCGCGAGAATGCTAGCCCAAAGGCTAACCATAACAGGTTACATGGCTCTCCAAGGTTATGGCGGCAGGAAGAGCAGTAGAGGGAAAGCAGACACGAACTATCTGACTCACATGTACTTCAAAAGCACGCAGAATACCAAGCTCGGACTAGAAGGCTGGGCTGACGCCGAAAACCCCATAGAACGCACGCCAAACATATATAGGCATGGATTTCAGATGACAATGGACGGCGGGGCGGGCATGGATTGAGCCATTCAAAGGGCGGTGCCGTAACAACACCCGACTTCTGTAGCATATTCCAGGCCGATGTAATCACAAAAAGAACATATTTAAACAAAAGATATTTCCCGAAACATTGAAATAGAGGCCCGATCTTAAACGTTCGGCCTAAGTTTCACGCACTTGATAGTCAAGGTCCACACAGGTAGGCTAGACTTACAAAACCTTAGAAGCACCATTCCTGCTATCCCAAAGGCAAGGAGTTAAGATCCCGGCCAACTCGCTGCTCGAGAAAACATTGAACCGGCACCGTTTAGGACAATATGTGCGAATATGTGGGGTGCGCAAAGATTCACCGGTCAGGTACCGAAAGGGCATGTATTCTTTGACTTTTCGATAACAGTTTATATGAACTTTTTATTTAGCATTGCTCTTGAAAACTTGTCAACATCTCTAATATACATAGGTATATATTAAAAACCAGAAAGGAAGGGTAGCTTCGGGGCCCGACCCCAAGGAATACCCTTGCAAACTATTTGCCTTCAAACCCTTCTAAAGTTTGTATGACAGCTATAGGATATGGTGGTCCGATTTTAGGGTTTTTCATTTTCTAAATTAGCTTTAATGTATATGAAGCATATTGTTCAAAAAATTAATTAATTATATTAATAAACACCTGAGTTATGGTCAATGACCCATTTTCTCCCATCGATCCTATGGGAAATAATAGACCGATTTTGATAAGACTTTTAGGAAAGAATCAATTAATTATCTTTGTCGAATTACCGACCATTTTTCCCAATCGTTCCCATGGCAGCTATGTGATGTAGTATTTCGATTCCGGTCGATCCGATATATATACTATCTCCAACAAAAAGAGTTGGTGCAAAGTTTCTGCCCGATAGTTTTAAAACTGAAAGACTAGTTTGCGTAGAAACAGACAGACAGACTGACAAGGCTAAATCGACTCGGCTGTTGATGCTGATCAAGAATATATACAATTTATGGGGTCGAAAATTCTCCTTCACTGCGTTGCAAACTTCTGGTCACAATTATAATACCCTCTGCAAGGATATAATTAGTAAACAAGACATACTTGCAGGTGTGATAAGAGTACAGTGATGTCTTTAAAATATTCATGACGATGTGAGAATGATTTTAGCTGATTACGATAGATTGCATGGTGAGCTTATTGGCCCATTCTTAAACAGCTGTCATAGATAGTTAAGCTGTCAATCATTTAAACTCTTTGGACATTTACCAGGACCGATGGCAAAACAAACTCGCGGGAGGTGAAAAAATGCACAGAGAAAGCAATATTTATTAGCATCATTCAATTTCGTGAGTGGGTTAATATAGATTAAGGAGTTAAAATTTCTAACTTGAAATCTATTATGTTTTTATTTTCTGATTAAGAGGCAGCTTATCAACGCCGTAAAAAAACACACACAATGTGCAAGAATTCATAATTATTCCGATAATGGTTGCCATAGAATGGAGTATATAAACGCTGTTTTAGCAGAGCCGAAGCTAATATCGGTCTGAAAATGAAGTTATTCTCAATTTGGGCTTTGGCAGCTCTGTGCCTCTTTCATGTGACCACCAGCGAAAGTGAGTACAGGTTGCAGTCGTTGCCGTTAGCTGATTTTTAGACCCTGTACCCAAAGGGTAAAGGGTATATTAAGTTTGTGCAAATGTATGTAACAGGCAGAAGGAGGCGTGGCAGACCCCACAAAGTATATATATTCTTGATCAGCATGACGAGCTGAGTCGATATAGCCATGTCCGTCTGTCCGTCCGGATGAACACACGGATCTCAGCAACTGTAAGAGCTAGAAGAACCGTATTACCAGTGTAGATTCTTCTAATACTGAGTAAATTAGAGTTTATTTTTTCAAGTCGGTGCCACGCCCACCGCCCCCGCAATTTGTATTTGAATTTTTGCACTGCCCTGCACTGCACAATTTTCAAGCTAAAATTTTAAAAATACACATGCAATTGGAGCATAGATTTCTACCGATCCTGAAAATTTCATCAAGATTGGTTAATTAGAAAGCGCACAATAAATACCTAAAGTTTACAGGCGCAAAACACAAAAAATCTGTTTATTTGTGCAAACGGTAAATCGCTTGCGTTTGGTGGTTGATTTTTCTCGGAAGTGCCGCTGTAGCTGCGCTGCCACTACCTTCGTATACATACATACGAATGTGTATGTATGTATGAATATGCGTCTTCAATATATTTATACTGTATTAGCTGTCGGTTCAAAAAGTTTGGGTTTGTCGAATGGTTACGACGTTCGACTTAAAACGCGAAGATCTTGGGTTCGAATCCCAGACCGGACTCGATGTGAATATAATATTTTTATTTTTTATTTTTTTTTGCTTATTACCAAATTTGTACAGGGTCTGTAACAGTCGGGAAACTCGACTGTAACGTTTTTACTTGTTATATTTAATTTTCCACGCCCAGAGCTTATTAACTGCTACTGGGGCACTTGGGCCAACTACCGTTCTGGGGATGGTAAGTTTACGCCCTCGGAAATCGATCCCACGCTGTGCACCCACATCAGCTATACCTTTTTCGGCATCAGTGATGCGGGTGAATTCAAATCTTTAGACACCTGGCTAGACATGGATGATGGACTTGGTAAGTTGTTGAAATATCGACTCGGCTGTTAAAGCTAAACAAGAATGTATACGAGTATATGAACATTATATGGTCGAAAAACGGATTTACTTCTTAATTAAAATCGAAGTGGGATACTTGTACCTACTTTTGCTGTTTAGGATTCATCAGTCAGACTATTGCTCTGAAGCAACGGAATCCCAATCTAAAAATCCTGGCCGTGGTGGGCGGCTGGAATGAGGGCTCTACCAAGTACTCAGCTATGGCTGCCGATCCGGCCAAGCGCGCTAATTTTGTCTCCACCACGCTGGCCTTTATCCAGCAGTACGGCTTCGATGGCCTTGATCTAGATTGGGAATATCCTGGTCAGCGAGGAGGTAGCGAGGCGGATCGTGAAAACTTTGTCACACTCCTGCGGGAAATTAAGGAGACGTAAGTAGTTAAATTAGCAATATTTTGAGATTGGATAATTGACCCAGATCGTCCATAGTTTTGACCAGTATGGTTTGGAGCTCGGTATAGCCGTGGGAGCCTCAGAGAAATCGGCCAGCCTCTCCTACGATATTCCGGGCATCTCTCAGCACTTGACCTTCATCAACGTGATGACCTACGACTTCCACATGGCCTTGGATGGTTACTTGGGACTGAACGCTCCTTTGCCTGAAGTTACGGAATCCATTGATTACTGGCTGTCGCATGGTGAGCACTAAGATCTTAAACCTTAATTGACGTTTATCCCGTATACTAATCTTAGGTGCCCCTGCCGAGAAGCTGATATTGGGCATCGGCTTTTATGGCCACAGCTACCAGATGAGTGATAGCTCGCAAAACTGGCCCGGAGCCGACTGCATAGGACCTGGAGCCGCTGGCATCTATACCCGGGAAAACGGTTTCCTGGGCTATCATGAAATTTGCTTAAACAACTGGCAAACCGTTTTTGACGCGGAGCAGGGGGCTCCCTACGCATTCTCCGGCGACCAGTGGATTGGATACGACAACCCAGAGAGCATTCAGTTAAAGATGCAGTTGGTGGAGTCCCGTAAACTGGGCGGCGCCATGATGTGGTCCATCGAGACTGACGACTTTCGGGGCCTTTGCGGCGAGTCCTATCCACTGCTGAAGACTATGAACAGAGCTTTAGGCAAGGATGTGAGCGGAGGAGGCAGCGGAGGCAGTGGAGGTAATGTCACTCCGACTCCCACATCCGCTCCATCTCCCACTTCCGCTTCCACCTCCGCTCCGACTCCGGGAGGAGGAGGAAGTGGCGGAGGATTCAGTGAAAATTGTTCAGTAGATGGTTTCTTTATGCACAGCAGCGACTGCAGGCTCTACTATCGATGTGCTGGTGGTGTACGCTATGATTTTTACTGCACGTATTCGGAGTACTTTGATGTTACAATAAACGCCTGCAACTATAAAGAATTGGTCGATTGCCCCTATTAAAAAATAGGAAAACAATAATAAATATTAAAGATTGCAAAGATTTTAAATGGAACATTTTTATTGGATCCCCGTCGCCTCAACAACTAACTAATCTATATTTATGATTTGGAGAATTCCGAATAGAATTAACTATAACAAAAATGTCATGAAACAAGAAAGGAAGGCTAGCTTCGGGTACCGAAGAATACCCTTGCAGACTAGTTGCTTTCAAACCGTTTGGTCGTTTGTACGGCAGCTATAGGATATAGTGATCCGATTTTTCGGTTTTAATTTTCTAAATCGGCATTAATGCCTATGAAAACTGTATTTCTCAAGAATGAATTAATTGTCTTGATAAACACCAGAGTTATGCTCAATGACCCATTTTCTCACATCGTTCCTATGGCAGCTATAGGATGTAGTGGTTCGATTTTGATAAAACTTTTAGGATAAACTAAATTAGTCATTAAAACGAGTTTCCCAAAAAATAAATAAATTATCTTGAAAAATAGCGAATTTATGTCACTTTTTCCCAATCGATCCTATGGCAGCTATGTGATGTAGTGTTCCGATTCCGGCCGTTCCGACTTATATACTACCTGCAACAGATTGAAGGGTTGGTGCAAAGTTTCAGCCCGATAGCTTTAAAACTGAGGTTTACATAGCAACAGACAGACGGACAGACAGACAGACAGACGGATAGACAGACAGACGGACAGACAAACGGACATGGCTAGATCGACTCGGCTGGTGGTGCTGATCAAGAATATATATACTTTATAGGGTCGGAAATGTCTCCTTCACTTCGTTGCAAACTTCTGGTCAAAATTACAATACCCTCTGCAAGGGTATAAAAATACATTGATTTGTCAAATTACCAAACCAAACATAACTCAAGGCCATTAAATGCAAATTAATCGTAATTTTAAAATAACTTTAAGCTTTGTCGATGAAGGATACAATGTTGAACTTAAAACGTGTGAAATATCTGTACTTTAAATAAATAACAGTGATCTAAAAGTAAATAATATTTATTTTAACCATATTGCATGAGAAATTAAGAATTATTTTAAAATGCCTTCTAAACAGAACGCTTGTTGTTAGCAGCTGTATTTTGTATATCTTTATAGCGCTTTCTTGTTGACCAAACTTTATGAAAACTTGTTGATCGGTAGAAATTCATGATCCAATTGCGCTTATAAAGCAAGTAAGAACGTTACAGACCCGACTGTTACAGACCCTGTACAAATTTGGTTATAAGCAAAATAAATCAAAACCAAAAAAACAAGAAAGGAAGGCTAGCTTCGGTACCCGAAGCTTAGAATACCCTTGCTGACTAGTTGCTTTCAAACCGTTCAATCGTTTGTATCGCAGCTTTAGGATATAGTAATCCGATTTTTGGGTTTTTAAATTTCTAAAAAGGCTTTAATGTCTATAAAAACTGTTTTTATCAAGAATGAATTAATTGTCTTGAAAAACACCAGAGTTATGCTCAATGACCCATTTTCTGCTATCGTTCCTATGGCAGCTATAGGATATAGTGGTCCGATTTTGATGAAACTTTCAGGATATGTTAATTGGTGCATTGGTGCAAAGTTTCAGCCCGATAGCTTTACAACTGAGGGACTAGTTTACATAGCAACCGACAGATGGACAGACGGACAGACAGACAGACAGACAGACGGACAGACGGACATGGCTAGATCGACTCGGCTGGTGATGCTGATCAAGAATATATATACTTTATAGGGTCGAAAATGTCTCCTTCACTGCGTTGCAAACTTCTGGTCAAAATTATAATACCCTCTGCAAGGGTATAATAAGGAAGGCTAGCTTCGGTACCCGAGGCTTAGAATACCCTTGCAGACCAGTTGCCTTAAAGCCGTTTGGTATAGCACCTATAGGATAAAGTGATCCGATTTTTGGTTTTTATACCCTTGCAGAGGGTATTATAATTTTGACCAGAAGTTTGCAACGCAGTGAAGGAGACATTTTCGACCCTATAAAGTATATATATTCTTGATCAGCATCACCAGCCGAGTCGATCTAGCCATGTCCGTCTGTCCGTCTGTCCGTCTGTCTGTCTGTCTGTCCGTCTGTCCATCTGTCGGTTGCTATGTAAACTAGTCTCTCAGTTTTAAAGCTATCGGACTGAAACTTTGCACCAACCCTTCAATCTGTTGCAGGTAGTATATAAGTCGGAACGGCCGGAATCGGAACACTACATCACATAGCTGCCATAGGAACGATTGGGAAAAAGTGCCATAAATTCGCTATTTTTCAAGATAATTTATTTATTTTTTAGGAAACTTGTTTAAATGAAAGTTTCATCAAAATCGGACCACTACATCCTATAGCTGTTATGGGAACGATGTGAGAAAATGGGTCAACGAGCATAACTCTGGTGTTTTTCAAGACAATTAATTCATTCTTGAGAAATTCAGTTTTCATAGGACTTAATGCCGTGTTAGAAAATTAAAAACCAAAAATCGGATCACTATATCCTATAGCTGCCGTACAAACGATCAAACGGTTTGAAAGCAACTAGTCTGCAGGGGTATTCTAAGCTTCGGGTACCGAAGCTAGCCTTCCTTTCTTGTTTTTGTTTTTTTTTTTTCTTGATTTATTTTGCTGATAACCAAATTGGTACAGGCTCTTTAACAGTCGGGAAACTCGACTGTAACATTCTTACTTGTTTTTAGCTGGGTTATCAGTTGATATGTGACTGAGTTTACGTATTTTAGCATTAATTTGAAATAAGAGGGTTCCAGCTTTATTTACTTAAGGTACATTTGGGATGTTCCCATAGTTTCATTCTCTATGTTACATACATTTGCACTACTTTAATATACCCTTTAACCTTAAATGCATTTAAATTTAAAAGTAAACTTAAGTCAGTTATATATTATGAAAATGGAATAAAGATGCACAATCAGGTTAGCTTTGTTTTACTCTTTCAGTTTATAAGTACTGCCAGTTTAATCCACATATTCAGGAAACACAACTCGAAGCATTCTAATTCTGTCAAATACAATTTTTTAAATAAGGCAACATAGATTCAGACCTTGCTACTTTTACCAACTTTTTGCCAACCATTCAAAAATTTTAAGTTATTTTATGGTCAATTTTCGCTATGGGACTCTATACAAGTGTGCTTTTACTGATGCTCTTTACGATTTGCAGTGATGCCGTAACTAAATGTAAGGAAAACAATATAAAATTCTTAATGATCTGTATTAATGGTCTATGCAGATAACGTGTTTTGTCAATATGATCTCAGCTCGTACTACTATAAGAATAGCAGTCAATTTTTTAGCTGGAGCATGGATTCCAGGCTTTGTACGCACCTAGTCTTCGGATATGGTTTGGCGGTGGATGGAAATACCAGTGAACTGCAAATCACGGACACATATTTGCTCCTGAATAAAGGTAAGTCCGCTTAATAACATGGAAGAGCGTAATAGTCCAGTGCGCCGAATATTCCACCTCTGCTAAAATCATAGCCTTTTAAATTTAAGTTTGCATGCTTTATTTTAATAACTTCCATACATACTTGCAGCAATGGAAAAAAAGAGTATTTAAAAATAAGTCGATGGCAAAAAAAACAAGAAAGGAAGGCTAGCTTCGGTACCCGAAGCCTAGAATACCCTTGCAGACCAGTTGCCTTAAAACTGTTCGATCGTTTGTATGGCAGCTAAAGGATATAGTGATCCGACTTTTGGTTTTTGATTTTCTAAAATGGATTTAATGTCTATGAATTCTCAAGAATGAATTAATTGTCTTGAAAAACACAAGAGTTATGCTCAATTTTATTATACCCATTTTCTCACATCGTTCCTATGGCAGCTATAGGATATAGTGGTTCGATTGGTCGATGGGTCATTGAGCATAACTCTGGTGTTTTTCAAGACAATTAATTCATTCTTGAGAATTCGTAGACATTAAATCCCTTTTAGAAAATCAAAAACCAAAAGTCGGATCACTATATCCTTTAGCTGCCATACAAACGATCGAACAGTTTTAAGGCACCTGGTCTGCAAGGGTATTCTAAGCTTCGGGTACCGAAGCTAGCCTTCCTTTCTTGTTTTTAACCTTTTATTTGCCGGAGTGTTGGTATTTTTGTCAATTAATTTATTACTTATTTGATTAATTTCCAAAATCGCAGAGTTTCTGAATGTCTCACAAATTATGAATGGTAGCATTAAAAAGGTAATGTTTACCGTTAACGTCTGGGAGGAAGAGGAACCCAAGCGGTTTTCAAAAATGGTTTCTTCATCGGCCAGGCGTGACAAATTCTATAGCTCGCTGATCGACTTCATGTACCACTGGCACTTCGACGGCGTCCAGATTGACTGGCGATATCCCACGCAGCGCAGCGAACAATCAGAAGTTGAAAAGAACATTTTGCTCTTCTTAGAAGAATTGGGTTTGATGTATGTCTCTGCTAAAAATTGATTCCTTGTATTGTTTTTTGTGTCTTCAGATTTCAGGAGCACAAATTTCTGCTGATGGTGGCAGTTTCTGGTAGGACAGATAAGCAAACCTTGGAGTACTACAATAGCCATCGGATTGCAAATCACGTCGACTTTGTTAACTTAATTTTGCATGACGATCGAGATCCATATAGCCTGCATCTTAGCTACAACGCTCCACTTTACGGGAGCGAGAACAGTGTGGCAGCCGCCGTCAAGCACTGGGTGGAGGCGTGCCAGTCTCCGAAAAAGCTCATCCTGAGCATTCCGTTTTATGTGCGCTCCTACACGATGGAAAAAAATCGTACTTCAGTGGGATCTGCTAGCAGGGGACCGGGTCGGCGGACCATGCGATCCCAACGCTCAGGATTTATGACCTATGGCGAGTGGTGTGTGCAATCTGGAAGCTGGTTCAGGAAGTTCGATAAAATCGCAATGGTGCCCTACGCCACCCGAGATGACCATTGGGTTACCTATGAGAATGCACGCAGTATCTGGGCTAAGATGCACTTACTACAAAGACACAAGCTGGGTGGAGCCATGGCCTGGACCATTGACGTAGACGACTTTTTGGGCCGGTGCGGCGAGCCACACGGTCTTCTACGGATCATGTATTCAGCACTGGGTGACAAAAATGCGATGACAACACAAATACCAACCACCGAACGCAGCGGCTTTTGCCCAACTGACGGTTTCAAGCGCGATCACTTTGACTGCCGACTGTACCACGAGTGCCACAGCGGGGAACGGGTCGAATACGAATGCCTACAGGGAGAGTACTTTGACGAGTCGCTAGGCATTTGCCGCCCCGAGAACGAGGTCAAGTGCGAGCAGAACTTTGTTACCAGGCGCCCAGACATGGCATTCCATAATACCGACACCATTCAATTGAACCTCACATTAATTAAATAATCCCAGATCCCCAGAAAGATTTTATCAGCCGGTTAGTATTAAATTTAGCACTTTACTGAGGCAAAGTAGTTGCAGGTCTTGGTGTTTTCATCAAAGTTGAGGCCGGCTGGACAATCGAAGCTGTGGGTGTTGCCTCCGCTGCAATAGTAAAACTTTGAGCAGTTTTCGGGGTCTCGTATGTATCCCTCAACGGCGTCAATCTCGCAGTTAAAACCTCCACTAGACATGCCGTTCGATTCGGTGGTCAAACCCGTGGGGGTTTGGCTTCCGAATAGTACGCGGTTGATCTCTTGTAGCAGGGGAAATCGATGGTGGCCGCAGTTGCCATGGAAGTCGTCCGACTCCAGTGACCATATCATAATGCCGCCCAGCTGGTGTTTCAGCACATAATGCGCCTTCAGAGACAAACTACGCACATTCTCGTAGCCCACCCACTGACGTCCTTTGTATGCATAGGGTACCTGCTGGGCCGGCTCCCACTTCTTTGTCCACTTCTCTTGCTGCATAAGTTCGCACAGCTCGTTGTAGCCCATGACCCCAGGCTCGCGGGAGTATTTTCCAGCATTCCCCTTGCCAATATGCGGCGATCCTGGCTCGTGGCCTTCATCAATTGCCAAAGTAAAGCTGCGGCCGTAGAAGGGCACTCCAAGGACCAGTTTTTCTGCGGGAGCACCCGACTGTAGCCAGTACTTAACGATGGCGTCTACGTTGAGTTGCTGCTGTCGTCCTGTGATGTCGCTGGCATCGCTATCAGCGGGATATAATGGGGCGTTAAAGCCCAGGGTTTCATCCCAAGGTCCGTGCAGGTCATAAGCCATGACATTGATAAGGTCCAGATAGGGAACGATGGCCGGAATGTCATATGATATTTCTGCGGAGAATTGAGCGGAACCAACAGCGGCACTCAACATAAAGCCAAAGGGCTCCAGACTGAGAAAAGCTTAGAAAATGCTTAAGAATAAAAATTCCTGTATTTCTTACCCCTCTTTTAGCTCTTTCAAAAAGTTGATATAGTTCAAACGATCGGCATTATCTAGGCTATGACGCTGGCTCGGGTATTCCCAGTCTAGGTCCAACCCGTCGAATCCGTGCCGCTGCATAAACTTGACCACATCATCCACGAAGAGAGAACGCTTTGCCGGATCGCTGGCAACTAAGGAGAATCTTTTTGAACCCTCATTCCAACCTCCCACGGCCACCAGAGTTTTTAGAGTGGGATTCTTCAGTTTCAGGGCGTTGAAGCTTTTAATATTTCCGCGTCCACTGTTTTCCTCGAGATCGAGATAAGCATCGATGACTCTCAGTTTTCCCGTTTCCTCTATGCCCATAAAGGCATAAATCATGTGGGTGCACAGGAACGGGTCGATATCTTCCACTCCGAACCTGCCTAGTCCGGGTCGATAGACCGACCAAGTACCCTGATAGCACACAACTTCTAAAAAGGATTTACTAAGACGATCCTCAAATTCCAGCATAACTAACTTACTCGACGAGTTTACTCGATCGGCTGTGGATGTCGCCAACAGGATTGTCCCAAACAGCATCAGATATCCCAATCTACCGCTCCACATTTCTACCGAAAAAACTTTTGCTTCACTAAATGTACGTTTTCTGCCGCTCTGCGACTTTTATATGTCGCCAGACAACGCGTTAATTAATAAGGAGTGTAAAATGTATTTGCGCCTTTTAGTAAAGAACTTGTAATCGAAGTGCTTGTAAACATGTAGCTGTAGACAGCAAGGTAAACACGAGCCAACATGATAGCACTTAGCGGCAGGTTAAGGGCCACTGGTGGTCTCCAAAATCGACAAGAACAGCTAAGGTTAGCGGGAGGTAAATATCTCAGAACTTTTTCAGTTTGGATAGCTGATTGTTACGCCGCAGAGCCAGTTTTCGTAGGCGCCGCCAGTACTGCTTGGAATTGGGATCCAGATCTTCCAACGGTATGATTCGGTCCGTGTTGAGGGTCAACAGCCAGTCAGGGTACTCCGAATCCGGCTTGAGCTTTAACGAAGGAATGTGTTAGATGGGAGCAGTTGGATCTGGCACATAAATTACCTTAACGTCCTCGCCAGTTTTGAAGTAGTTGCTTCCACAGACGTAGTTCACGAGTTTGTTAGCGTCCGTCTCCACAGGAATGATCTTCTTTTCCATAATGGGTCCCAACTTCCCCAGCTTCTTTTTCTTGCCCGCTTTAGATTTGAGAAGCTGCATTTTATTACTGTCATTTTGATCCAGAAGTGGAGGCTCACCTGGCGCTGCCGGTTTCACGGCATAACAACGTGCGGCGTTGGCCACCGCTGGGGCTATTAATCGGTGCCTCAGCATGTTTAATGCCGCCGTCAAATTACTCATGGCTTTAATTTATTTGTTTGACTAGTAAGCTTACTTTTAACTGATGAATAAAACGGCAATATTTTATTTATAAAACTCGTAGTTATATTGTATAATAATATGGCAGAATGCTAGCTGAAGGAGCCCTGGATTTGTTAAGTACGGTCGCACTGTATGCGCACAGCTGTTACACCAGCTGTTGAAACATAAATTGTTACATTTTTGATTGGCAACCGGCAAAAACGAACATTACACAAGCATTAAAAGCTGAGTTAATGAAACGCAGAAAATATGTTGGGACTGCGAATGCCCTCCAACCGCACTCTAGGTAACATATGCGTCTACGGCGCCGTAGCCTCTATTTCCGCCGTAATGTACATGCGCTGGAAAATGGAAGACCGGGTTCGATCCTGTGAGTACTACAAACTGGCGCTCAAGTCGCTGCGTAGTCACAGGGGCGCGGTGGGGCTACTTGGGGAGCCTATCAAGGACTCGGGCATCGATCTGGCCAACACCAACAACAACTGCAATGCAGAGAAGGCGCAGTTTGAGGTTGCCGTGCGAGGCAGCAAAGATAAAGGTGAATTAAACAAACGATAACAAAATGTGTATAATCCCAATCCCATGTAACCCCGGCTCTCAGGAACACTTTATTTTTGGGCATCCCATCAGCCGGATAAAGGTTGGCTAATCGATCGTCTGGAGTTGGAAACCAAACTCAATCCCGATAAGCGTTTTCTGCTCAAAAAATCGGAGGAACTCTCATTCGATTTGCCGGATAGTCTTAGTAAACTTCCCGCCCAGCAAGTAGACTCGGATATAATTTTCTGCAAAACTAAACTGCTAAATAACGAACAATCTGCATCAAAGTAGAAGAATTTACCGATTCAATTAGTTTATTTTTTATTAAATTTTACTAATTCAAGCAATCTTAAATGTTTCATATTTATTATTTAATTACAAATATTATTGTTTTATAAAATCAAAGTCTCTTGTTATTGAAATGAACTGTTGTTTGATAATAAAGAGCTCGCTAAAATGCTCAGTGGTTTAGCTTATTCAGTATTCATGCTCATGCTATATAGTTGTAAACAATCGGGGAAAGCATTGTGATCGGCGAAAACTATATGGATGCTCCATCGATTCTGCTTAAAAAAATTGAAGCCATTCGATACGAAGCGTTTCCCTGGGACTGGGGTTCCCCAAATCCATGCCATCTTTTAGTTAAACTGGTCATGAAGCGAGCATCAAATTTGTAACATGGATCGCTGATTTCATGTTCGATTCCTTTAAAATTAGAATACATAGGTCAAATTACATGATAAAAACCGCGTTTAATGCTCTTCTTAAACGATAAAGGCGACAATTGGTGGCGATCGTGAGTAAAATGAGTCAACAGCGCATCGTTCTCATCCAAAATTGACGCAACCAAATTATTTCGGTCGTAGTTAAAATATAGTTATATATATGCACTTTCATTGTTTTATAACACATTATAAATATACGCTGTATATGTGTATGTATATAGCAATTACAGACATTTAATTGGTAAAGGCTTCAGCTCTAAACATGCGTCGGCTGCCTGCTTATATTCTTATTTCCTCCGCTTCGGGTTGGAGGTTGAAGTAATAATGCTGCTGTTCGGTTGGTATCTATGCTCGCTTGGCCGTGGCAAGTGGAAGACTGTTGGGCCGCTTTGTCGACTGTATCCCCTGCGCTTCCGCTTGCACCTCATGGTCTTATTGGGTCTTCAGCTCTTTGCCAATGCTGTACGAGACGATTTTGCTCCAGTCGATCTTGGTCCTCGTAATGGGCAGCTGACGGCGCATCGCCTTGAATGTCGTATCCGACATGGTCTGATAGTTTTCCGAGATGGCCAGTTGATACTCGTTCTCGGCTTCTTCGATCAAGCGTACCACTTCCTTTGCCATCTGCTGCTCGCTGCTGACTACTACGCTCTCACGACACTCCTTGGAAGACACCAGCTGTACGTTGCCGTCCTCGTAATAGTGCACCTGTACCTTCAGTACGCCTTTTAACTCGGCGGAACCGCTACCGACATGAAAGCTGACGTGCCATTGCGATCGCCAGCGGCCGTTCCAGTAGTTCTTCGGCTGAAATTGATGGTCCTCGATGCAAATCGTCAGCGTTATCTGGGTACCCTGCGACTTCCCGAAGACGGAGCTGACCTGTGGCCAATAGACAAAGAAATTAGCTTCTGGAGGAAGCGCATGTGTTACCTAACTCACCCCGTGCCTATAGTGACTTGCAGTGTAGGCAAGCGTCTCCAGGTCGAGAGCTGCCCGCCACGGCTCTGCAGTGGCATCGGCCTCCACGTCCTGGTAGTCGGCGGCCTCTTTTCGGAGGTGGTCGTATTTGAACGCCTGCTTTGTACGCGGATCGTAAAAGCGACCGTTGCCTGCAAAAGTTGCAATCGGCTTATCAGCACAGAAATTATTTAGCTAACCAAAAAAGATATCAACTAAGAGCTCCACATATTTGTGTCTTTCGGGGGCTGTGACTCAGTCAGTCAAATCTCGTGCTTGCCATTTTAGGGGCATCGAGTTACCCACTACTAACCCAGATCGTTGTATTCCGATATGATGGCGTTATGCTCGCTACCCTCGATGCGGACCGGGGTTAGTTGGTCCTTGTTGTACTGTGAGAAGGCGTGGCTGGCCCCGTCCTTTAGGAGGGTGTCGTTCTTGAGGAGCTCGCGTACGTCGTTGAACACTTCATTGAACTCGCCAGGCGGCGCATGCAGGATAAAGTCAGACACAATACGCACCCTCTCTGCGTCAGTTATCGGAGTCTGTTCCATGGTTCAGATGATGCTGCTGGTGATTCACAAAATTGGGGCAGGGGCAATGGATTAGTTTTGGCTGATTTCGGTTTCCTGGCCGAGGTTTCTATCGCTATATGGGGCAAGGCACTGGTTGGGCCTTTTTTGAGACGGTGTGCGTGGGCGTTGTGAGGTCACAGGGTTCGGTTTCCAATCGTTTTAAACGGCTATGCAGAAAATTGCACTATTTTCTTCAAGACAACGATGACGATTCAGTGATGGCGATACTAGAGATGGACAGTTCTAGAGATGGACGATACTTCAGTGCAGACTACTCATTTCATGACTTTTTCAGTGTGATTAACTAAGAACATTGACTGTAGTCAATTTTCCCGACTGTTAAACACCCTGTTCCATTTTTGTTAAAAGAAAAACATGTATATTAATAAAAACAAAAAAACAAAAAAGAAAAATTATCGACCGAGTTAATTAACTAAATCCTTTGGGTACAGGGTCTAACCCACTGCTTTTATACGGGTAAAATTTTAGTTTTTGATTTACGAGTATACAATAATAATTAAATTATTTACCAGCGCACATCAAAAATTAATATAAACACCCTCAAATCAAAAATTTAACGTGTCCATCCAAATTTTTTTTTTATATTTCTGGCATACCATTGAAAAATATTAGGCTGGTTTTTATTTTTTTTTTTTTTTTGTACCCTGACTCGTTTTGTTGAGGCAAAAAATAAAATACCCATTAACTGAAACTTTTTTCAATAATTCAAGTTTTTATTTATTTAATTCAAAACTTGTTGGTAAACTATATTTTTTGTTTGGTTTTTCTGCATATATGAATAAAGACGATGGTTTCCGACATGCGAGAATGCTACTCACTATGCGGAAAACACGAAAATTCCCAATTAATTCTACAAACTTCTAGTGATAGACCTTGCGATTTGGTTATGGTCACTGCAAAAGCCAGGCGCACAGGGAACTGTATTCGCTTAATATCCAACGGCAAGTTCGTTGAACCATCGGGATACGTGGAAAAAAAAATGTTCTCCATTGTACTTTCCTTTAATAATATTTATCGAGGTTAATTAATATTATGCAGCATGATGGATAACCGATCCAATCTTTAATTAAAAATTATGAGGTGATATTGACTGACTTAAACAAAAACCACTTTCGTGGGATAACATTTTGAATCGTTGTGTTGAGGTCATGGATATCCTTATTTTGTATCTTTTAAAGTTCTATCTCTAGTGACCTCTTGTGGGCCATCGTATATTCGTCCCATATAATGAGCTAGCACACCTGTAAAATCTTGGCCATTGCGCTTTCTTTATTATGTGTCTCGTTCATTTGCATGTTTAACGCGCGGTTCTTCCCCATTCCAACAAAGTTTTTGCTATTACAGATGTCATTCTGCGATCGGATTCTCGACAAAGGCAGTAATATCAATAAAGATTTACCAGTTCCTTCCGGTGCATACAAAAACAAGTAAGATCGTTGCAGTCGAGATTCCCGACTGTTACAAACCCTGTACAAATTTGGTTCTAAGCAAAATAAATCAAAACCAAAAAAAAAAATTATTAATTACACCGAGTCCGGTCTGGGATTCAAACCCAAGATCTTCGCGCATTCAGTCGAACGCCGTAACCATTTGACTACACCATACTTTCTAAACCAGCAGCTAATACAGTATAAATATATTGAAGCCACACATTCATACATACATAAGCATGTATATGAAGGTAGTGGCAGCTGCAGCTGCACTTCCGAGAAAAATCAACCACCGAACGCAAGCGATTTACCGTTTGTTTGAGCAAATAAACAGATTTCTTGTGTTTAGCGCCTGTAAACTTTGTGTATTTATTGTGCGCTTTCTAATTAAGCAATCTTGATAAAATTTTCAGGATCGGTAAAAATTTATGCTGCAATTGCATGCGTATTTTTGGCACCGACAAAAAAAAAAAATTCATTTGCCTCAGTATTTGGAGAATCTGCACTGGTAATATGGTTCTTCCAGCTTTTACAGTTGCTGAGATCCGTTCGATCATCCAGACGGACGGACGGACAGTCGGACATGGCTATATCGACTCAGCTCGTCATGCTGCTCAAGAATATATGTACTTCGTGGGGTCTGCACGCCTCCTTCTGCCTGTTACATACATTTGCATAAACTTAATATACCCTTTACCCTTTGGGTACAGGGTCTAAAAATCTCACCAGTTCCATTGCGCACAGCTTCTATCAACGAGTCGTAAGGAATCTTCTGTTGTTGATTTAATTTTGAAACAGTTGTGCACAGTTGTGCTTGTTAAAAACTTACAGAAGCATTACGTCTACACACCCGCTTATGACCGTTAAGACCTGCTCGCTGCTTCTGTTGATATTATATCTTCTTTTCAAGTCCTAGACGGGCTGGTGGCTTTCCCTTGTTGCAACACTGGGTCTCCCTTGACATACCAGCTTAATTTGCGCTTTGTCGTCGTGTGAAGGCATTCAACTTTATATACTGTGCGTCAGATGTGCACCAAGATTCTGCTTGCTCAATTTTCTTTGGCAATATATATATATATATAATAATTGTGCGGCAGGCCTGCACTATGATTAATAATACAAAATGTTGAGTTTTGGCTGGTCGATTTTTAAATAATAAGAACGCTCTGGCTTATTTTTAACAGTTCGGCGTCAAAGGCAATAATTGCTAGGCGATAATTTCATTGCGTAGTAGCAACACAGTAACGATATAGTAACGTTGTATTTTCTGTTAAAAACTTTAATAAACAATACAAAAGACAAGTGAGATCGATTAAAAAGTACATTCGATTGAAATTTAAACTTATTGATAAGATAAATCAGCTTTCAAACATATTTTTAACAAGAAGTAATATGATTTTACAACAATCTGTCTTACATCATCTGGCACCCTGTATTTTAATTTGGACATACCAACTCGGCTATTAGCATTATCTATTGCTTGTCGGTCGTCAGTAACATTTAAACGACTTTAACGGCCGAAATCAGATATTTATCGTCTGCATTTTAATGTAAAGCCATAAAAACACAACACCATAACAAACAAAAATTGAATGACAAATTATAATCGACTGGCTCTATTTTAAAATTTGTATTTTTTGTCGTTTTTTAATTATTACGTTTTTACAAAATAAATTTTTGTTTAAGCCAACGGGAAACTAAATCGAAACTAAACTAAACGGTTCCTCTAGCTCTTACAGTTTCTGAGATCCGTTTATTCGTCCGAACGGACAGATGTGTCCCTACAGACATGGCTATATCGTGCCATTTCTAGGGAAAACCAAACAAAAAGTTTATAAGAGAAATTTACACAATTGAAAAATTGTATACAAAAAAATGTAAGATACAAATTTAAATAATTAAATGAATGTATAAATATCAGTTAAGAAAAAGAGTGTCTCGATTTTAAATATGAGGCTAAACCATTAACCATTAACCATTGCAACCATTAAAAAAAATGTTGTTATAAACTAAACATATTGAAAACACCATATTAGTTTCTCAGATTCCCTATTAACCGATAATCACTGTATCACGAATCGATAGTTGCACTATCGCTTGCACAGGGCAACCCTATCAGCCAGGAAGAACAAGAGGACGCACAAATATCCATATATATTGTGGTCGCCAGCCCTGCCCGTGGCCACAAACAATAAAAAATTCTCCAACTTTGCTCGAGCGATTTACAGCGCAAATTGATAATAATGCCTTAGGTGTTTGGATCAGGGATCAGCAATAGGAGCAAGATGGCATATATCAACATCGCCGAGTGGACGCCCGACCAGGTGACGGACTGGATCAAAGGTACGTGTGAGCGACATACGATGAGGTCAAGGAAAAAAACTGCATCGCAGCCACTGCCCCGAAACAACTACAACAACGAGAGCAGCAGCAACAAGCGAAACGAGAATTTCAGCTTTTCAAGATTTCTCCAGCACTTTTTTTATACCCTTGCAGAGGGTATTATAATTTTGACCAGAAGTTTGTAACGCAGTGAAGGAGGCATTTCCGACCCTAAAAAGTATATATATTCTTGATCAGCATCACCAGCCGAGTCGATCTAGCCATGTCCGTCTGTCCGTCTGTCCGTCTGTCCGTCTGTCCGTCTGTCTGTCTGTCTGTCTGTCTGTCTGTCTGTCCGTCTGTCGGTTGCTATGTAAACTAGTCCCTCAGTTTTAAAGCTATCGGACTGAAACTTTGCACCGACCCTTCAATCTGTTGCAGGTAGTATATAAGTCGGAACGGCCGGAATCGGAACACTATATCACATAGCTGCCATAGGAACGATTGGGAAAAAGTGCCAAAATTTCGCCATTTTTAAAGATAATTTATTTATTTCTTAGAAAACTTTATTTAATAGCAATTGTAACATATCCTGAAAGTTTCATCAAAATCGGACTACTATATCCTATAGCTGCCATAGGAACGATGGGAGAAAATGGGTCATTGAGCATAACTCTGGTGTTTTTCAAGACAATTAATTCATTCTTGAGAAAAACTGTTTTCATAGACAGTAAAGCCTTTTTAGAAATTTAAAAACCCAAAAATCGGATAACTATATCCTATAGCTGCCATACAAACGATTGAACGGTTTGAAAGCAACTAGCCTGCAAGGGTATTCTAAGCTTCGGGTACCGAAGCTAGCCTTCCTTTCTTGTTTTTTTAATATTTTGTTGTTTTGTTTTTAATTTATTGTAGGTTTGGATGAGTCGTTGAAAGGGTATTTGTACGAGTTCTCCAAGCATGAAATCGGCGGCAAGGCTCTGCTCAACATACGACCTTATGAGCTGGAAAATCTGGGAATGCGGAGGATAGGCCATCAGGAAATCGTTTTGGAGGCGGTAGAGAATCTAAGGAATTTCGTGAGTACTACTAAAAAAACGAACGGATTAAGTTTCACCAATAACCTTGATGCCGTTTAGCATTATCACCTGAAAAACGACAACCTGCAGTTTATGGCCTTGCATGTGGGTACTGCAGCTAGGAATCTGCATCGAGAGTTGGCCAAGAAAAATGTGGACAGCACCAAGATCGACACGCGAATACTGCACGACATTACGAGAACGATAGCCACCTTGAAGCCGCTGGTGGGTAGTCTGGAGCGGACACCGTTTCGCAAGCAGGAGCAATACCGCGAGTTTTGTGGGAATGTGCTTAAGTGCGGCCTGGAGCTGGCCACACACGCGCATCGGGATAGGTTCACCGTGCAACCTGTTTTGGCGATTCGACAGAAGGCGGAGAAGTTGGAAAGGCTGGCCAACTTCATCATTCAGGACGTATCCGATCCCATGGTGCTGCAGCCCTCCTCCCTTAATTTGGTGACTCTGAAAAAGCGTGAATCGGAATTGGGGTTTAATATCGAATCCAGTTACAATGGCATTCACCGTGTTACCGACAGCAAGTGTAATTCACCAGCCCACAATTCGGGAAAGATCGAGGATGGGGATGAGATTGTGCAGATCAACTATCAGACAGTGGTCGGTTGGCAACATCGGACGGTGCTGGAACATCTGAGGGAAGCTTTACCGGATGTGGTGCTAACTGTAAAGAAGCGACCGAAGCATACCCAGATGTATGGGCAGATCTACATGCAGCCTTACAGGTTGCCCAGTAAGAAGCGGAATATGGCCAATCGCTGGGCGGAGCAGATGCCTAGTCCATGGGCTGGCTTCTTGACTTTGGACTCGGAGCGTGCGGCAACAGGAGGCATTGGCAGCTGTGTACCAGAGTCAGGCAAATCCCTGAGCAGCGAGAAGAGCGAGGATCTGGTTAAGGTCGATCCATTGGTTGTTTCTTCCGCCTCAGATTCCGATTCCAGCTGCAGTGATATTCCCACTCCCACAGATCCCAAGTCGGCTGCCAGAGAGATTCGTTTGTACTACCCCAAGCCAAGAGCGCTGCTTCAGCGCAGGAACACCATTTGCGGATACGAGTTTGTGAGCTCGAATCACTCAGATCTGGTAGTTCCGTCGTGGCATGAAAGAAAGCCAGGCGGTGGCTCTTCGACGGTATGTGATCCCGGCTCTCCGAGCATACGTGATAAGTCGATATCCTTTGGTTATGGCTTAGAAATTGCTCCACGGCCAACAACCTGCATTGGCATTGCTGGGGATAGCTCCACGGATCGGGCAAAACGTTTGTTCCACGAGACCCGTAAGCTGAGGGAATTAAGCGAGGAGTCGCAGCGCGAGTTCCTCGAGGAGCGCTACAAGCCAGGAGTTAGCAAGGTGGTCCGTTTCGATTCCAACATGAAGGTGGAGGACTATGTGGTGAAGAATGAAAAGTTCACCTGCAATGTGGAAAACACCATACTGGAGACTTTCGAACCCATTCCCTTTGCAGACGAGGGTGATGATGACGCGCTGGAGATGCTGCGAAACTGTAAGACGGAGAACGCGGAGGAACTGCTTGAGGCGATTAACCAGGCAACCCGTGGTCAGGAGTTTTCTTTGGCAGAGGCCATAAACACACCTCTGCTAATGCAAGGTCGTCGTGGACGATTGGACAAAAGTCATAGTACTCCTGCATACGATAATTCTGGCGAGGAATCAGATACACCTCCTGCAATTGAGCCACGCAAGGAGTTCTTGTTGGTCACGCCACCAGCTCCTCCGCCACGACCCCGCAAACAGCGGGAAATGACGCCGCCGGCGGTGCCACCACCACCCCCGAAACCAGCCAGCATGCAAGCAGCCAACAGCATCTCCATTCTTGTGCCACTTCTTGTGCCAGCCCCGGTAGACTCCTCTGAGATCAGTGAGCTGCACACACCAAGCAAATCGCGAACTTTGACCCTAAAGAAAAAACACAGCCTAATAACGAAACGGCGGAATACGAACTTGAAGCTGCTTGGCACTGGCGACATCCAGGGACATTTGTACCGGCGCAAGAAGAACCACAATGGCGTGACCTACTGGGCGAGGATATACTTTGTGATGCTGGACACCATCCTGTACGGGTTCCGCAGCAAACAGAGCACCAGCGCTAGCCTGGTGATTTTTCTACCCGGATTTACGGTATCGCTGGCCAAGGAAGTGCACTCCAAGCCACATGCTTTTAAGGTCTACCACGCTGTTAAGACCTTCTACTTTGCGGCGGAGTCACTGGATGCCCTTAACCAATGGGTGGAGTTTCTGCGCCAAGCTTCGTTTAAAATACCAGCGAGCTCTGGAGTCGGTAAAGTGAATAAGGAAGCCAAGGATCTGTATTCGGAGAACGACAGTTCAGGGGAGGAGTGTGATGCCCTGGTGGCCAAAAACTTGAGTACCCCTTCACCTCAAGGGACTAAAGATGCGATGTCAATCTCTTCGCTAACCTTGCCGGGAGGAACTCCTCCTTCCACTGGGAGCACGAAGCACGAGAGGGGCTATCTGGATTCCTTTCGAAAGTTTACAATGGGCACCTTCAAGAGCAGTGCGGCAAAACCCTCGAGCGATATCCCCGTGCCCACTGAGCAGTATCGCAGCTACCGAAAGGTGCCAGGAGGAAGTTTTGGTATCCAAATTGGAGCTAATACACCTGGCTACCATGATCCCGCCCAGCCGCCCACGCAGATTCCTCCACAGGTGGCCGCCAGGCTGTCGCGAAGTTCCAGCAGAAGTTCTGTAGTGAGCGGAACAGACTCTACGTCCGCTTCGATTCTAGGACCGCCCACTTCGCCGGCTCCCACGCCCATTACTACGCCCACATCTCTGCAGCAACAGAGCTCCGAGGAAAGCCCAAGTCAGAGTCAGAGTCCCAGCAGCAAGTCAAGTTTAAAGAAGGTTCCTTACAACTTTCTGCATGCATCCAATCCGAATTTGGTGGAGTTTGACTTTCACACTTCGAAGACTCTGCTGCCCAAAATGAGTATGGGTAATACGTTGGAGCACGGACATAACACCCAGGGCTTTGTGACTCTGAAAGATCTGATGCTGCGCAAGCAGGAGGAAGAGGCCCAGGAAATGTACAACAACAGGGTGCACCTCGGTGTGGAGAAGCACAAGCATGCGCGAACAGAATCGACGGCCAGCCAGCAGAGTGCCATGAGCACAAGTATGCCAAAACCGCTGGAGAAGCTGCCTAAAATCCAGAGCGTCAGTCTACCCAAAACACCCGACTACGAGATCAGCTTTAAGCCGGATGACGAAAGTATCAAAAGAACGAGGACGAAAGAGGGCCAGAAGCTGCGCGATTTTGGCTACGAGCTAATTTGCGGCGATGAGCCGAGCTCCAGTTTAACTAGTAGACAGGAGCATATGCATTATGACCATCATCATCATCACCATCATCATCAGCAGCAACAGCAATTTCAACATCATCAGCAGTCGCATAGCAGCAAGACCAAGCACTTTTTGCGATCCCAGCAGCTGCAGCTTTCAAGTTTCCTGCACAAGAGCAGCAGCGGAGGTAGTAGCGACCAGAAGAAAAGCAAGACCAAGTCAAGCACAGATCGGCGGTTTCCCTTCTCAAAGCACTCAACTGGATCCACGGGCAGTTCCCCAGGTCATCCGATGACCATGACGCTGCCCCTTAACAAGAAATCCAAATCAAATCATGCTTTGGACGGAAGCGGAAGCAGTGGTAGCGGGATTAGTATTAAGAAGAGCCAGACGTACAATCATGATCTGCGTGAAAAGATTGCGGGCACCAAGTACGATGCGCATCGCAAGAACTCGGCACCGATTCCAATTTTCTCGAAGCTCTCCATTTCAAGCGGCACGCCGTCAAAGCCGTCCAAAGAGAATCGCTTCTTGGGATCGCCGCGGCTGCATCGCACGATTTTTGGCCACCACCAGCATCATCACCAGCAACCATTGCAGCCGGTCACACCGCCGAGTACGGATCCAGACGGTGACCAGGAGATCTTTTCGCAGATCACTCTGCCAACCCACAATCAAGCGGGATATAGGAGCTACAGGGGACCTGGTATAATTACGACATCGACCACAAATTTGTGCTCTTCGGAGGCACTGCAGCCGCCCTTACCTCCGGCTCCCCCGCCTCCGATTCGGCAAAGAGAGGAGGAGCAGCACCCAGAAGCGAGTGGAGGAACATCGACATCAGAAGGTGCAGCCACGCCCAAGGTTTCTAACTCAGGATCCTTGGATTCTAAAGCGGCCACACCCGATTACCCGAATATGGAGTGCCCTCCGGTTTTTGAGCCGGAGATTTACTCGCTCAGCGAGCCAAACACCAGCTTGTCGCGGTTAATTCTGCGCTCATCAAGCAACACCAATAATAATAATAACAACAACACCAACAACAGCAGTCCCAGTGGCGGCGAGCATCAGACCTAGGTGTGATGTGATGTAAACTACTGTGAATGCTCTTAATTATGTATTTATACACTCACATATATATATATATATACAAATGCATATACATATATATGTATATGTGGCGATCTACTTGTACGATATAGGTATATATGTTATTTTTATCGTCTTCCCTATCCTAAATCACCTGCGTTGTCGAGTTGAGCCCCCTAGTTAGATGTAAATGTTTACTCCGCCTTATTTGCATCTTTCGATTATAAAATAAAAACCGTTTACACGCATGTAGGCACACGCAAACAACATAATGTAAAACAATTAAATCTAGCGAAAAGAAATAAGAAATCTTTAGGTATCAACTGAGAAGTCTGTGCGATCGAAGAGTTCTTTATGATTTGCCTTTGTACGGGATTAACCAAGTTAATCCGAGCTGTTTGATTTGCTCAACAGTTTGTGTCTAGATTATATGTAATGTGAAACAAGATATTATTGTAGCGGTTTCCAGCGATGCCAATGGAGCCTCAAATGTTTTAGCGAAAATAAAATATATATACACACGTACACGAAATATACATGCATACGAATAAAGGCAACTGTATATAACAAGAGATATTTTTTATTTTAATTGATTTTTCAAAAAAGTTCTCGAGAATATGGGTACCGATTTGAACTTTAATTGATTTATTAAATTAAACCGAATCAATTCGTATAAATATTGGCTTAAGCAATCTCTTCTTTAAAAACTGAATTGGTAAATTTTTACAATCAGTCAAAAAACCTGAACCGATTCAAGGTACGAGGATAAAAACGTTTCCAGTCATGTCCCAGGGAAAATACTCGTTTTACTCTCTATCATCGATTTAGAATCCATTTATTCACATTACGTTTGAAATTAACCAGTTAAAAGTAGACGCGATTACGCCAATTCAAGGATGTGCGCCTCTACTTCCTGTTTGGTGAACATGTAGAACTCCTTCTCCTTCGTCATTGTCATTACCTCGACGTTGGTAGAGTTTAGTTTCTCCTCCATGACCTGCTTTAACGTGTTAAGCGACAGATTGATAGCGTCCTTCAGTGTCATTTGAGTAGTAAAGTTGTCCTGCAAATTCTGCTGAGCGCCCTCACTGCCGGATCCGATTGCTTTAGCTCCATGGCGCACAAAAGTGCCCGACGGATCCATGTGCCACAGCTGCGGCAGGCCTGCCTCGATGCCGGCGAAAAGGATGGCCACGCCGAAGGGGCGACTCATGGCGGCGGCGCCATCGCTGTCGCCACTATCTCCAAACTGGATAGCTAGAGTGGATACCGCCTGGGCACAGGACTCGATGGACATACGCTCGTTGTAGACGAACCAATGGTTCTGGCACTCGACGCGGGCACGCTCGATCAAAGTGCGTGCATCGGCCATCAGTCCGGAGGTGGCGCAACCGATATGCTTGTCCACTTCTACGATCTTCTCCACGGTGCTAGGAACCATCAGCGACGACGTGATGCGCTTCTCCACGGCAAGAACAACTCCTGAAATGTGGGCTACACATTAGACAACTACCCAAAAAATTAATTAAATGAATATTGTACCCTCCGGTGTGCATATTCCAATGGCTGTGGACCCCAATTTGATGGCTTCAATGGCGTATTCCACCTGAAAGAGACGTCCCTCCGGCGAGAAGGTATTTACGCCTCTGTCGTACTCGGAGCGTGTCAGAAACATGTTAAGCTGCAAAACGGGGTGTTAGTATTATGTTCAATTTGAAATAGTAAACACGGGGTCCTTACTGCTTTGTATTTCTCTTAAAAAATCGCAAACAACCGGAATGACTTGACGCCAAAATGACTTGCGGATAAAACAGTGTGGCCAGACGGCGGCAGTGAAAATGCTGAAAAGCGCTTTCCATATCGATATAGTGGTGGCTGGCCTCACTTTCTGTTAATTCTTTAACTTATATGTTGTGTGATTTTAACCGATTCTTCTCTGTTATTTTGAATATTAAAATTTAAGGAAAATTTAGCATAGAGAGACAAATAATATTTATTAATCGCCCTATTCCAATACAAAGTAACCGTTGAAATATTTGTATGATATTAATTGAATTATATACATTTCCCATGAAGCACTAAAGCATTTCCCGCTTTAGAGTCCAAACCATGATTAAACCATGAATGGTTATGTAAAACATTAACAGACAAACTTAAGGATACGTTTTTTTTTTAAACACAATTTAAGCCAGTTGGCATTTCTTAGTTTTTTAGGCCAACCTCATATACATATGTATAACAATAACCGAGTTATAGTCAGTCAATGACCCTTTTTCACCCATCGTTCCTATGGCAGCTGTAGGATATAATAACTTTGATAACACTTTAAGGATAGGTTTAGTATAGTGTTTAAACGTCCGATTGCGACCGTTTCGACTTATATACTACCTGCAACAGAAAGAAGGGTTGGTGCAAAATAACAACCAAAAACTTTAAAACTGAGAGACTAGTTTGCGTAGAAACGGGCAGACGGTCATGGAGCCGAGATCGACTCGGCTGGTGATACTGTATAAGAACATATATTCTTTATGGGGTCGTATATGACTCCTTCACTGCGTAGCAAACTTCTGGTCAAAATTGTAATACTTTCTGCAACGGTATAAATATACAACATACTGCATACTCGTACATACTTATGTATATCTAATCAAGCCAACTAAGAGCAATTGGTATAGTATGGTCCCTTCTAGTTTTTCTTAAACTTGGTTTTTTAATTATTAGTTCATTATAAAACAAATTGTAATATTTCGATTCCGTTTAACACCAGATCGAAATGTGTTAAAGGAAGCAGTTGCATAAGCACAACTTACTTTCACATTCGCCTGTTCATTATAAGCATTTAAAATCTAATCACACCGCACACGCACGACGTTTGCTTTGAGAGTAAACCCCAACTCTTAACCTGTTACAAGCCAGATAACAAGAGAAACAATGATGATGATTAGGTCAAGGTTGCCATTACCCTTCTTTTGGAGATAAAGCGAATGAGCCATGAGATGCAAACTCTGAAGATTGAGAGTGTCGAGAAAAGGAGAGACGATGATTGGGGAAAAGAGGAGAAACACCGCTCCAAAAGCAAGTGAAGGTCGTTGACCAAATGCAGACCGCTGGAAAGAGGGAGAAACAGGGCGATGGACAAGGAGAGGGATTAGTGAACCCGTTAATCAGGCAGAAAGACCCGTTAATCGCTGTGCATAATTGCAGTAACACCTTGGAGCAAAAGCTTGGCAGGAGATTTAAGAGAGAGAAGGAAAACTGGGCAATGGGCAATTAGCGGGCCACAAAAATCGAAGCCTACATTTGATTATGAAATAGAATGGGCATGTAAATGTCTGTCTTCCGCGTCTGTCTTTTTAGTTTTTATTTGCAGTTTTTCACCGTGCTGCGTTTGCGAAAAATAATACCTGGCTTTGTTTTAGTCGATGTGTTTAGTCGAATTGTTGGTATTGCCACACTATGGATTTTAAAATAGCCGACTCGGAGCTAAGTATGTTTTCAATTTAATGACTGCGAGTGATTGCACAAAATTCCAGGCAGCTAGGCAGTCAGTCAGTCATACATCACATAATGCGCACCCGCGAATACTGTACTAACGAAAACATGTACCCACGAGGTACATGAAGTAGATATGTACATACATACGCGGTGGGCTCTCACAGGCGGCGCTGGTGGGCTATAATCATGCTCACCCGATCCGCCAGGGAGCCACAAAATTGCCAGTTGTGGCAGCCATGTGTCAGAGGTTTCGGACTGGAGTCCACTAGCCCGCAAAAAAAATTGAATGACCCAATAATAGTCCAATGCGGCCAGAAAAAGTAAAGCTGCTCGATGAACGGTACTAAAATATATATAAAATATACAATGGAATACGAGTACTTTCAATAATTCATTTTTTTATAGAAATTTAAAAACAATTTGTGGGCTCACTCACCATTCCAAGATGTTATTGATGACCCCATAAAGCCCTTTCGGCCGAGATCTAACACATACATACATATGTAAAATATATCGAATAACCAAATATATTGTGCTGGGTTTAACCTTCTTATTGTTTTTGCCACTTACCACACTGTGGTATCTGTTTTGAGTTCGTGGGTTTGCAACGCATATTCGAACTGAAACTAATAGCCGCGGGCATTTGCATAATCCTAGCCTCTCGAATCGTACATCATATGTCCAGATGAGGGTTCAATAAAAACGGATGCTTCGGCTGCAATCCGATAGTTTTTTGGGCAATAATACAAGTCGCAAAACAAAGCGAACGCTGATTTTTATGTGGGTTTGTGTACCACAGATTTATACTTCCTAGCTATTGTCTGTAGGATAACGACCCGGTTACCTCTGCCAGTCGTGCCTCTCCGTATCTATATCCATATCCATCCCCCCGCTTGTGGCAACTGAAATCGAAACAAGTTTTCATATAACACCGTTCCCCCGGCTGACTTTTCATTACTAAGCCAAAATCCACAACAACAACAGCAACCGAAAAGAGTTGCGAATGCGTCGCGTCGACGTCTTGCGTTGCGAGATATAGAAAGACAAGACAGTCCAATTTTTTGGGTGTATATAAGCTGAGTGCAGCGGCACAACGATTCAGTCAAAGCTTGGATCTCGTTACCCGTGCAGCTCAGCGAATCGTGGACTAATTGTTCCCCTGTGAGACGTCGAAACAGCAGCTCAACAATGCGAATGGTAAAGCCAGTGGAAGTGGAAGTGGTGTTTGGAGTGATGTGATTCAAATCGCGATTGTATTCCTTATTGCAGTTCGTATTTCCTTGTCTCGCCGTGTGCGTGGCATTGGCCCACTGTGGGGCAACAGTCGATGACAACAAGGCCGATGGCGATGGCAAGACCGTAGAGAAGAGGGGCCTTCATCTGGGCGACTACCACCATCATCACCATGAGCACATCAAGACGATAACCATCGAGAAGAAGGTTCCGGTGCCCTACACTGTCACCAAGCACGTGCCCTACACCGTCGAAAAGAAGGTAAGTCCACCGGATTGGTCCTTAACCAAAAACAAAGTTGCTATTCAATGGCTTGTTATGCGTGCCAAAAGCTTTTTTTCACCTAAAATGTATGACAAGAATTTTTTTAAGTCCCATTCCGTATTCTTAAATTATATTCCATATATTAAAGAACCTCGAACAGGTAAAGCTCTAAGATTTGACAAACATCCTTTTATAAAAACTCTTATTAAAAAAGAAGAATAATAAGATTGTAGTAATTTACTAGGCTAGCGATAAAACTAAAATAATATGAATAAAGGGTCGTCAAAGAATTCAACAAATAATTGCTCACATTGTCGATACATTTTTTTCTACAACAACTACATAACGAATATGTCCCTACAATCATTATGACAAAATTATTTGAATATTGTTAGATTCCTTATGAGGTGAAAGTGGATGTCCCCCAGCCCTACATCGTGGAGAAAAAGGTGCCCGTCCACGTCAAGGAATACGTGAAAGTTCCCGTCCATGTGCCCAAGCCTTATGAGGTGATCAAGAAGATTCCGTACGAGGTGAAGGTGCCCGTCGACAAGCCCTACGAGGTCAAGATTCATGTACCCCAGCCCTACGAAGTCATAAAGAAGATCCCTTACGAGGTCAAGGTCCCAGTGCCCCAGCCCTACGAAGTGATTAAGAAGGTGCCAGTTGAGGTTAAAGTCGAAGTCCCAGTGCCCAAGCCCTATGAGGTGATCAAAAAGGTGCCCTACGAGGTTAAATATGAAGTAGAGAAACCTTACGATGTGGAGGTGCCCAAACCCTACGATGTCGAGGTGGAGAAGCCCTACACCGTTGTCGTGGAGAAGAAGGTCCCTTATGAAGTGAAAGTGCCTGTCGACAAACCCTACAAGGTCGAGGTAAGTTCAGATCAGTGACTTAATAATATTTGAAATTTTAAAAATATTTGCTGCCATACACATTTATAGATATCCGTTTTATTAACAATTAGCTCTTAATGCATTTTTAAAGTCGAATATATAAGGGAGCAATGATTTCATTTTCTATCAAGTGAATGCAAGTATGTTTAAGTTTCCAAAAAAAAGTTTTATGGCGAACAATTTATTTAAAACGACGACACCAAATTAAATCATTATTGCTCATTACAATTGATTTACAGATATACATAATTTGATAAAAAAATATAAGCTTAGCCTAATAATCCTCAAATTTGTTTATCACTTTTGTATCAGGTTGAGAAACCCTACCCGGTGCATGTGAAGGTGCCCGTGCCACAGCCCTACACTGTGGAGAAGAAGGTTCCTTATACCGTTGAGAAGCCCGTCCCATATGAGGTTAAGGTGCCAATCGAGAAGCCCATCCCCGTCTACTCGGAGGTGAAGGTGCCCATCCACAGGGAAATCCCCATTCCCGAGAAATACCACGTCGAGGTGCCGATCTTCAAGCATCACGAGCACCATGATGATCACCACGACTATCATAGCCACAGCCACCATGGACACTATTAGGAATCGCCAGGATGTTTACCAGAAAGCCACAAGCACAGAACGCGAGCACAAGGAGCAGAAGGAAGAGGAGAAGAACGAACAGGGAGAAGAACGAGAAGCAACATGAGATACACTAACAGCGAGTCGATCTGTATCTGTCAGATGCATCCACACAGCAACGTTGAGCTGAATGTTGAACGGGTGACACGAGCGGGAAAAAAGAAGGAAGTAATGCAAAAGCAGAAGGAAGAAAACGAGGGAAGGAAAAGGAGAAGAGGAGCCAGAGCAGAAGAGGAAGAGGAAGAGCCAGCCGGGAGTAGCAGGGAGAGGACAAACTAACTAGCTACTCCCATTCGAGATCTGGCGGAGACCCCAAAAAAGGTTTCCGCATCAGTTTTAAGCCAAATGTGTTAGTACTTTTATCTTTGTGTTAGACCCTACGATTTCTATTTAAATTATAAGCTAAAGAAACACTAACAACCAGGCGAAAATTAATGGGTTTCTGGGTTCCATGGGGGAAGTGAAAGTGAAAATTAACCAGCCAACCATTCAGCCATGGCCCGCAAACGACGTAATCTAACTAGTATCGGAGTAATGGATAGTAATGGAGATGGAAACGAAAGAAAACCTGTTCACACTAACCGTCGGTTCGGCGTGTATTCTTTAGGCCAGTTCATTATGCAAGGAGCATATAGCCATCCGATCAGCGCTTGCGTCATCGCACTGCCAAATTAATAGCAGGAAGCGCTCGTTGAAACTTGGCAACTTTTTCGCAATTACCACGGGCTGTCATAATGGCAAAATATTGGAGAGTGGGTAAACAAAGTCTGCACTCTGTGCAAAAACTAGATATATACAAGAATCTTAATATGTAGGTAAAATACATTTAAAAAAAAAATACCCACATGTTCAGTTGTTTGCTATTTTATTTAAATTAAAGTTAAGGATTTTTGGCTGTAACATTAACATTGTTTTCTGTGTAGCTTTTCTCCGTCTTCATTTTTAATTCAAGCGGAATCGCGACGAATATCAGTTGAAAGCACAAAACGCAAGTGCGCAATGGCCTCATTTTCGGGGCACTAATCGTAGCGCGTAGCCAAATTACTTTGCATTTCGAAATATCAGCCGCTGCAATTACCCATTAGGTACCCACAAATAGCAGTTCGATGCCTTGACATGAGCTTTTGAGAATTTGAAATTTCGCGCTCAGCCTAAAAAGAGCTTTGCTAGCTGCTAGTTAGTCATGCGATCTGACAGCCCTGTGGAAATTGACTGTAAATTAATACTCATAAATATGTTCAATTTAAGTGATAGTCAAATAATTTGGTTATTGTAACGAAATTTTATAAATTAACGTAAGCTACTTAATAACATTGCGCGCGGGCTCTTTTCGAAACTATTAGTAAAACGGTATTTTCCTAATTGCATGTTTGCATTATCGATATCTGGTAACACTGATATTCAACTCGAATTTGTTTACATTGATTAATTGCAAATAACTGCGAATTAATCCGACTGACTGGACTAAAATGGCCGACGATCCGGAGAACTCGGCGGACCGCCCCACCGACGATGGGGATGCAAGTAAGCCGGAGAAGATGTTCACCCTGAAAAAGTGGAACGCGGTAGCGATGTGGAGCTGGGATGTGGAATGCGACATTTGTGCTATCTGCCGCGTCCAAGTGATGGGTGAGTTTCCTGACCCATATGGAACACCATGCTATATCTATTTATTACCACTGGTCATGCCGAAAATCAGTCTCCTTATGTGAGATAGGTACTTTTTATTTTTTAACGGATCTTGTCACGGCTCCCATGTTTTTTTATACCCTTGCAGAGAGTATTATATTTTTGACAATAAGTTGTAACGCAGTGATGGAGACATCAACAACCCCATAAAGTATATATGTCTACTCTTGACCAGCATCACCAGCCGAGTCGATCTAGCTATGACCGCCTGCCTGTTTCTACGCAAAATAGTCTCTGTTTTAAAGATAATTGGACTGTTATTTTTGCACTAATCTTTCCTTCTGTTGCAAGTAGTATATTAGTCGGAATGGCCGGAATCGAAACACTAAATTAGCATAAGCTCGAATTTTTTAAAGATAATTGATTGATTCTTAACAATTCACTATTAAATAACTATTTTTACCTATTCTGAAAGTCTTATAAAAATCGGGCAACTATATGCTATTGCTGTCATAGGAAAAAATGGGTCATTGAGCACAATTCTGGTGTTTATTTAGACAATTAATTAATTTTTGGAAAATATTCTTTTTATAGATACTAAAGCCGTGTTAGCCATAGAATCAAGCTTCGGGTTCCGAAGCTTAGAATACCCTTCCAGACTAGTTGCCTTTAAACCATTCAATAGTTTGTATGACAGCTATAGGATACAGTGGTCCGATTCTTGGGTTTTTCATTTTCTAAATTGGCTTTAATGTAAATGAAGTATATTGTCCAAGAATGAAATAATTTTGTTAATAAACACCAGAGTTATGGTCAATGACCCTTTTTCTCCCATCGTTCCTATGGCAGCCTTAGGATACAGAAGTCAGATATTAATACAATTTAAAGGATATACTACATACTTATACATACCTTTTTAACAGTGAATTATAAAGAATCAAGAATAAAAATGTCGAAATTACGACCTTTTTTTCCAATCGTTCCTATGGCAGTAGAGTGATGTAGTGTTCAGATTCCGGCTGTTTCGACTTATATAAGCTTCCATTCTTGTTACTCCACTTTTTCTCGTTTGGACCGATCCTACCGACTTCCTGTTACAATTAATTGTTTAAGATCAGTTTAGAACACTTAATCGATTTTTAAATACAAATAAATAAATTATCTTAAACAAATACAAAAGTCCAACTGCTCGGCCCAATACAGACCAGTTGATCTCAAACCGCTCTATCTTCTTATGGCAGCTAAAGAATATAGTGGTCCGATATTTTTAATTTTCAAAAATCAGCTTTAATCTGTATGAAAAGTGTACATTCCAAAAATGAATAAACAATCGTTAACTTATGGTAATCCCAATCGTACTGAGGCGCTGAGGCGATGCAGTGTTCCGCTTCATGTGCTAAGAAACATTGTCGGAGCGATGTTACAGGCCGATGGCAACAGACACTGCTAGATTAACTCGCCAGGTGACGGCGACCAAGAACATATATTTTTTAAGACACTATGGTCGGAGACGCCTCCTTCCATGTGTTCTTAAGGCAATCTAAATACCCTTTGACCAGAAAGGTCACTAAAGCTTATAGAAACGCCCATCTTAAACCGCCCGATCGTAATAGCAGCAACAAGATGTAAGAGCTCGATTTTTTTTATTTTCTCAGATCGGCTTTGATTCCTATTTAAAGGGCATTTTCCAAGAATGAGTAAATAATCTTTTAAAATAACTATCTTAAGCTCAATTTTCTTCTTATGGGTTTTTTTTAAACTTCTTGGTACGTAATAAGTTATTAAATTACCTTTTTTCCTAGAAGAATTCTTGCTTATGCTAATTTAAATACCTACAACCGAATGAAAATAAGTAAGAGCGGTACAGACGAGTTTCCCGACTGTTACAGACCCTGTACAAATATGGTTATAAGCAAAAGAAATCAAAACCAAAAAAAAAACAAAAAAATATTTACACCGACTCCGGTCTGGGATTCGAACTCAAGATCTTCGTGCTTTCAGTCAAACGTCGTAACCATTCGACCACCCATACTATTTGAACCAGCAGCTAATACAGTATAAATATATTGAAGGCACACATTAATACATATGTATATGTAGGTAGTGCGTTCTCAGCGGCACTTCCGAGAAAAATCAACCACCGAACGCAAGCGATTTACCGTTGGTTTGAGCAAATAAACAGATTGCTTGTGGTTAACGCCTGTAAACTTTGGGTATTTATTATGCGCTTTCTTATTAACCAATTGATGAAATTTTCAGGATCGGTAGAAATCCATGCTCCAATTACATGTGAATTTAAAAAAAAATTAGCTCGAAAATTGTGCAGTGCATTGCAGTTAAAAGTACAAATTGCGGGGGCGATGGGTGTGGCACCGACAAAAAAAAAATAAACTTCAATTGCGTCAGTATTAGGAGAATCTATACTGGTAATACGGTTCCTCTAGCTCTTACAGTTGCTGAGAACCGTTCGTTTATCCAGATGGACGGACGGACAGACGAACATGGCTATATCGACTCAGCTCGTCATGCTGATCAAGAATATATACTTTGGGGGGTTTGCCACGCCTCCTTCGGCCTATTAAATACTCGTACATTTGCACAAACTAAATATACGCTTTAACCTTTGGGTACAGGGTCTAATTACGACGGACGTGGCATCCTGATAAGGATGATCAAGGTCTTATGTGTATAAATGTATAACTAAGTAAGAATTTGGGACTCTTTCTGATCATTAAATATACGCTGTATCTAGTGATGTTAGCTTTAGTTAGTTCTGTAGTCCATCAATATTTCAACGCTAAGAATGCTAAACTTTTTAAATTTTTTCTTTAAATTTAATTCGTTTTGATGTTCATAAATTGTAGTGACATAATTATAGGTTCTTTGGTAATTAGTTAATTAATATAGACCTTGATTTCGGAATTATCATTTACTGCGTTTTATAAGTTTACAATATTCCAATTTATCAGATAATAACTAAAATTTGTAGGTGATCATCTGTTTAGCATGACAGTGGTAAATACATGATACAAACGCCTAAATGCTTAAATGAATTCAACGTGAATCCTATGTAAACAGCTTATAAAAGCTCAATGCGTCTTTCGTAATTGTTTACTTGATTTTGAACTCTCGTCTTTATGGATTGATAAGGCCTGAACCGATCGAGGACTATGTAATACAGTTCCTTATCGTTTCGCCTCGGTCTAGTGTCCGGAGCGATGTGTGAGATGATTGCCAATACAAATAAAAGTACTAGCATCAAACAATTCAAGCAAATAGGTTTCTATTTTTGCATTTCATGTGTCTCTGGAATGGCCCTCTAGCCGATTCGTCATACACTTAGGCACACATATATTTGCACTAGAGTGCGGGGACATATATCAAATGAAACTCACGTATCTGACATTGTTCGAACTGCTAGCCGCATTCTGAAGGTCGTATGCAAAATGATTTTCCGCTAAGTTTTCGTGTTTTTCGACCTGGCTTAGAGAATGGGGTAAACGTCACTAACATTTGGTTTCATTGTATATTTAATAAGTCTACATTTATATACACTTAAAGCGTAGGTATACATTTACAGTATGTATTCGATATATAGCCAATTGGTGATTTTTTAAGGGATATTCTCTACAACTAACTACGTTTTATGTCATTTTTTCCCACCGATAAATTCAAGCCGATTTTGGTCCGGATCTGCATCCATCAAATGTTAACAAATTAGTGCTAAAATCATAATTTACATAATAAAACTATGCACTTATGGATTATAAATAATAATAACAATTATGTGTGTAGAAAGGAAATTATTTTGCTAAGCATTACAAGTTAGCTAGGACTAACAATATCAGAGCGCCTAGGTGGGGTCCTTCCTCTATGGAAAGAGGATACTCGGTTTTTGGTGGTGCACCCACAGCGTTTACACGTTTCTTAAGCACTAAAGGCACTAGTCTAGTATTTGGTATGATCGCATTCAGATCCTCGACAACATGCTGTTTACATGTTAAAGGACAGCGGCTTCATATTTGCCACAGACGACATGCGGCGTACACGGCCCATCATCTTGCGCTCGATGTCCTCCAGCGTCTTGCCCTGTGTCTCGGGCACGTAGATTATCACAAAGAACAGGCCGATGAAGCAGATGGCCCCGAACAGCCAGAAAGCTCCATAGGCGCCCATGAAATCTGCACAGCAATTTAAAACAAATGTTAGAAAATCTCTTAATCTGTTATATGAGTTTTTGGCTACTCACCAATCATGTCCTGGAAGGTCTTGGTAACAAGAAACGTGCACGACCAGTTGAATGCTGTGGCAACCGACGCCGCTGAGCCGCGAATCTTGGACGGAAGGATCTCGCCCATCATTAGCCAGGGAATGGGCCCGAAGCCCAAAGAGAAACCCAAGATGTATATGACAAAACAGCTCAGGGGTAGCCAACCCAAGTGGCTGACATCCGGACCGTGGGCCTTGCAGTAGAAGAAACCGCCCAGCACAAACAATGTGATAATCATGGCAATGTTGGACACATACAAAAGAATCTATAAGAAGCATTAGTGATGTTTTAAATGATTGTAAGGATTTAAAGACCCACCTTTCTACCCGCCCGATCAATAAGCAGAGTGGCAATAAATATGGCCAAAAAGTTAACCACACCGACAATAATGGTGCAGACATTGCCGTCAATGGTGGAGCCTGCATCCTTGAAGATCGACACCGTGTAGAAGATAACCGCATTGATGCCGCTCAACTGCTGGAAGAACATTAGGCCCAGCGAGATGGACAGGGGTTTCAGATTGTTCCGTTTTAGGAGCTCTAGCATGGTGTTCTGGGTGGCCTGGCGATCGGAATCCGCCTGCGAGCGCATCAAGCCTTTCAGCTCCGGCTCCACATCCGCTTCCTTACCACGGAGCCAGGACAGTGCCTTGCGGGCACGCTCCTCGCGACCGCGGCTTACAAACCAGCGCGGCGTCTCCGGAATGAGGAACATCAGGACTAGAAAGGGCACAGGCAACGCTGCCCCCAGGAAGGCCAGCATCGACCAATCCATATAAGTGCCTGCCACGAAACAGAGTAGAATGCCGATGTTACCAAACGCTGTGGGAAGCAGGCCCAGAGTTCCGCGCACTTCAGGCTGCACAGTTTCGCCCAGGTAAACGGGCAAGGACAGTGAGGCAATGCCAACACAGAATCCTGCCAAGCAGCGTCCGGCCAGCACCATGGCCACGTTTACCGCGCAAGCAATCAGCAGCGAAGAAACGATGAAGGGCACTGCAGTGACCAAAATCGTGTTGCGTCTGCCAAGATACTCGATAAAGGGTCCTCCAGCGATGCCGCCCGCCAATCCAGCCAACGGCATGATGCCACCCACCCAAGAAGCCTGCAAGGATATGGGAATTGCGATTGATTAAAATATATTCACTTGATGAAGGATTTAAGATTTTTTTAATTGATTTACTAAAGTACTATTTTGCATTACTATTACGAGTTGCATCTGGCTAAACAACGTTTAATGCCATTGAAGTACCAAGTTTGTTGTTGTTACTTATTTTTTCTACGCCTTATTAAATTTATTAATTTTTCCTGATTTAATCAGATTATATTTGTAATTGTATATGAAATTCAAAAATCTGCGCTAAACATCAATCACTCTATACACATGTGCCCGAGGTTAAATATTCTTAAGTAAAAAAAGCAAAAAGCTTAAGAAATTCTCACAAAATTACCCGGAATGTAGATGGTTATTTGTGGGTGTTTTCTTCTGTACTTACCGCTTGTGGGGTGACCTCAAAAGAGGTGATGTTCCTATCGGTCATCGATACCAAAGCGGGAGAGGTATAGGCGCTAACAAATCCGACCACCAAGGAGCCCAGGGAAACGCTTAAGGCAGCCAGGACCTAAAAAGTTAAGGAATATGTTAAAGATTGGCTGGGGTATTAAGGAAACTATGAACTAAGACTAAGTCACAAATTTGAAGTTTAGCACCTGGGAGAAGGTACAAATGGCCTTAGGTTCCTCCACGGGCACGGAAAAGGACACATGGGTGTCCGCTCGCATTAGGATCTTCATGCTGAATCTGTATCTATAGCTCAAACTGTTTCTGTTTCAAGTTGTAACAAGGTTGCTGTTTTCAGCCGCCTTTCACTTTTGGCCAGCAGTCCTTGGAGGCGAATCGGAATCGAAATGGAATGCTTTCGGCGCGTTCGCTCGTCTAAACTCAACTGAAACTTGTCATTACGCTCGAGTGCAGAGGCAGTTGCATTTCGCTAGTTTTGAGAACAGTTTTCGCACCGTTTTGTTCGACTCAGGCACGTACACGGAGCCACCGAGTGCATCTAGCACTGATCGATATCGCTTGTTGACATCCCAGCGGGACAGATGCAATTCGAATTCGTTTGATTAAGCCCAGGCTTATCAGTTTAATGGCTCCGGATTCTCCGGAAAACAAAGGCGCTCCTGCTAGGCTGAGAATGTTTTCAAACGAGAGCGGCTAATGGTGGTTTGAAGCTATTTACCAGCACAAGTGCAAACTGCAACTGCCCAACCTCGGTGGACGTTGCAGGGCAGCAGTCAGAATCTACCTTTCCTTGCAATTAATTCGAATCCATCCATCAGTCGGCTGGCGATATTTTTAGTCCGGCTATAAGTTAATGCGATAATTTCCATTTCAATTAAGGCAAAAGCGACTGAAACGCATAGAGATTATTGTAGCTGACATCGGCGTGCGAAAATAGCTCGTTCGCCACGCGTCCCACAATCTGGAGGCATTAAATTGCTCAACGAGTGCTTTATGGTCGCATTAGTGCCATTCATAATCTCAGAAGCCCGTAGGAGGCGCCAACGAGCTTAACGAGTGGACAATGGATGCCATCCATACGTCTACCTTAATCCCCTCCCCAACGTGTGTGTGTGCTTGACCCACCTGAGTCCATATGTAGATGGGATTCGTCGTGGGGCGGTATACCTCCAGCTTGGGCTTGCCATCCTCTGTTATCTGGCGCACGAAGGGCACCGCATGACGGATGTTCTCGCCGCGTTTATTGCCCATCTCGTCCATCTCGTACAGTCGGCGACTGCGGGTAAAAAGGAGAGAAGGGAAAAGGTTTTAAAATTGTGCGTCAATGGTGGATGAGAAGGTTGCTAACAGTCACTTATTGTCGTGCTCATTGCGTAGGCGCGTGCGTTTTTGGCGAATCACTCCGCACCGCTTAAAATAGTCTATATATGGGCCGCGGATCCCAGTTTGTGCGCCGATTGGAGTCAACTCAGGCAACGAAAGTGCGCAAATAGCTTAAGACAATATTTTTAATCCACATATGGCTTGTTAGGCTTTTTCAATTTTAAATATGTAGGTCTTCATTATCAGCATTAGGATAATCTTGTATTTGTATTAAATAGAATGCCTAAAAAAGCTTTTGTTTCAATCTAGGTTTTGTATCGGTTTAAGAACCAATCCTATTTTTTTACATTTTCTCTATATTTAGAAATAATTATAATTATATTACTTTGCATTCTATATTTGATGTGCACTTTTGAAAGTGTTAACTTTATCGTGTTCTTCTTTTCGCTCGTTATAGTCCAATTGATGGAAACGCATGTTCAAGAAAATAACCCCTGACTTTAACCTTTTTTTTTTTTATTTTTGCTAATCGCTAACTGTACTTACCTCTTGCGGGAATCGGTGCTTATAGAGCGCTGCTGCTGGAAGTGCTGGCGTGATGTTAGGAAGTCCTCGTCGCTCTCACTCTCCAAATCTTTGAGATCGATGATCAGCGGCTTGGTGATGTCCTTTGGCCGGTGGATCAGCCGCTTGTGCTCGGCGTCGTCGCCGTCCTCGTCAGTGTCAGTGCTGGATCCTTGGAGAACCTTGTCAAGCTTGAAGGTCACCCGGGGATCCAAGCTCTGGTGCTTACGGCCTTGAAACTCTCGCCGTGTCTTGTGGAACTCCTCCTCCGAGGACGACTCCTTGAGCAAATCCTGTAGAAAACGAGTCCCCTTGATATCCAAAGATACGTGCTTCTTGGCCTGGAACTGCCGACGATTGTCGTTGGCCAATATGTGCTTTAGGTCCTTTAAAATGCCCTTGTGATCGACGCTGGTGGCCTTTTGTTGCTGGAACCCAGTGCGTCTTTCCTCGAAACTATCCTCGTCACTGCTTTCCACCTGTTTGTTATTGTTAGAGTTGGTGTTGCTGTTGCCCGTGTCTCTTCGCTCAAACGACACCCTTGATCCCTTTAAGCTCTGCTTGCTGCGCTGCAGTTCCTCACCCTGAGCACTTCTTTGCTGACGATCACGATGTTCCCGAATCTCCAGGGAAGTAGGCGGTGGTGGCAGGGGTGTTAATTCCAAACTGCCACTGGCTCGGAGCGGAGTCCTATGCTGCTGAGTCGTCAGATGCTGTGTGGGCGGTTCGTTTATGTCCTCGTCATCCAAAAGAGGCTGAAAAGATAGTGGTGGCTCGTCTTCCAGTAAGCGCTGTGTCCGCACCGTGCTCGGATGATGTCGCTGCGGCGATACTTGGGGAAACAGAAAAGGATCCTCCGGAAGAATTGTGTCTAAGCTGGTGGCTGTGTTTGAGGTGGACAAGTTGCTGTCCACGCGGTGATACCCCAGCTCGTCCTGCAATCGAGTTGTGTCGACAGACAGTCGCGGATTAATTAATGCGAATCTTAAGTGTGGCTTAATTATAAAGCCTCCCATCCCGCCTCTCATCTTTTGCTATCAATATCATGAAACCACAGCAATTCGCCCGAAATCATTACGATTAAGTCGCAAGATCTGTTCTTGAATACCAATCTCAAAGGTTGAGTTGCTAGCTCAAGCATTGGGCAGCGCGCTTATCGGTCATGTGCGTAGTTCATGATGTTTGTATTCATCTTGTTTTGGGTTTCGTATAATACTATTTAATGAAACAAATTTAACAGCTACATTGCCAAATATTCTGTTTAATGGTGCATAACTTTTTAATGGTGTTAAAAACTAATTATTTATTGCATCGTATGATCGCATGACTACTAAATTTTGACTTAATGAATACTTTCTAGTGAGATTTATAACTCTTCCGTTTTTTTGTAAAAAAAATATTTTTTTATTTTGTTTTTTTGATGATTTAACTTTAATCTATAACTCTTCTTTAATACTTTAAATATACTATTTTAGGATGCTAAAACTTCAATTATGAAATAATAATTCATCATATTTTACTTGTGTTGGTATAATGGAACATTAGTTTCTGGGGATTCGGGGTACATGTGACTATGCGAATGCGAATTGGGTGCGGATACTTACTCCTACTCTGGTTAGTTTTTCCTTGAGCTTGCCCATGGCGCTGCTCAACGGTTGATGACCGCCGCCACTGCCACCAACGGCTCCCCTATTGTCACGTCCACTCATCTTATCAACTCAATTGCTTTATAGATGAACTTAAACTTTTCGATTTTACTTAGGAGGTTGGTTGATTGTGGGTCTTAAATTTTTATTAATTTCATAAGTTTCACTTCTCAGAGTAAACAATATGTAATGCGCTTCTTTCTTGATAAAAATGTTGGTTTTTGTCTTTGCTGTAATGAAAAGTAAAGAAAGAGTTAATAATTTGATTATATAGTTTAACTTACAGACAGTGTGCAGTTATTAATTCAAGTTTGTAACGGGTGGGCCATCTATTGGTACGTTTTTTAATTTCGTTTTTTGCAACACCAAACGAGCTACAGACCCGACATTTCGACAGTTCATTGTTCATACCATCCGCGGCACAAAACAACATGTTCATCTTAAAAATTTTAAAAACTTATTTTTTAAGTCATTGCTGTGTCGCCGAAACTGTTCGAATTTGGAAACAAAAAAATAGTTGTATACATTTTTTTCAAAATTCAAAAAATTCAAATTGCATAGATTTCAAAGGTTGTTTAATAATAGTTTGCCACTTGAAAAGCTTTAAATGTAATACATTTATCGTATGGATTATCATATGGAATTTATGGGCTTGTTTTTTAGACAAAACTCAAGCCTCCTTGCCCCCAACTTCTGATCTGGCCTGGAGTTCCTGATTTTCACGCGTGACCAACTTTATAGTCGTTGTGATGAGAGGGGAACTTTGCAATTGAAGATACTCTTGAAAAGAATATGTATGTTTGCTGTTTTATTCATGCATTCCATACACTTTCTAAGATTTTTTTCGTGATCTCCCTATTTTGGCATGCGGCAGTTGGCTAAATAATAGATATGGAATATTTCAAAAATTTTCCACCCACTTTTTTTAAATTATACGTACACATACTAGCTGATTAATGACCGCATCACGGAAAAAGGGAAATATATAAATATATTTTCATATGTTTTGTTTTGTCAAGTTTCGCTGGTATTTTTTTTTTCTTGTTTTTTGTATTTTGACTTCTGCTCCTGCCTCATGTGATGCCAGAATAATTTATGCGTGGGCGCCATGACGTCGACGCCGAATCTGCTTTTCCCCGCTTTTCCAACTGCCTCCCCATAATTATTTGCCATTTTCTATTATTGAATTAGTGGGTGTCGATTTATTTCTGCTCTACTCTTTACTTGGAATTTTGTGCAAATATCGGTAGACGGGCGTGAACTGCAACCCGAAAGTTCAATCGTCTATTAAATGATTTTGAAAATAATGAACGTGATGCGTCTTTTCCTCAGATTGAAACGCAATTACAAAAGTTATATTTGTGTGTAAATTCTTGAACGAAAGTCGCTAAAAATTGGCATTGACCTTGAATGCTGTGTGCTGTGTGTGGGCGGCAAATGACACATATTTTTGGGGGCCCGAGAGCTTAAGAGATGGATCAATTGCCACACGTTTCTCTCACATTAACACATTATCCCTTAAGCCATGCTAGTTTAAACCCTCTCTTAAGCTCTCACTCTCTTAACAACTCAACTCACGTGCAGAATGAACCCAGCTCTCTTTTTTATCCCACACAAACACATTCACACTCACACAGGTGCAAATCGCTCATGTCAACAGTGCAACGTTGCGATTTTTGATTCGTCATGATCTCTTGGCATGTTATTTTTAAAAATCGTTTTAGCAAAAATGTATCCGAAAATTAACAAAAGGCAGCCGCCGGGCCGTTTTCCCACATTTAGCATACAGCGCTCTTATTATATGTAAATTTGGTTCAATTAACGTAAAATCGCAAACACAGTCTGAATCGGATCTGAAAGATTCATAAATTTGAGTTCAAATTTTTTAATTATATTTGAACTTTGTTTTCACTTTTTGCGGGCCTTGTATTTGCACTCACTCGAACATGCAAGCGGTAAAAACAAATTGTTCTTGTCTAAATTTAAGAATTTTTCACGGTCGCCTCTCTCGCAAAAGTTTTTTCGACATCTCCCATTTTATCTTATTTTCTGATTTCCTCGCAAATTTCATTTTACCCTTGGCAAACGTTTCTCTTTTTTTTTTGTTTTGTGGCTTTTACAACATTTTTTCGCACATTACGTAAAATAGTAAAACAGTCCGCAGGTTCATTAAAATTTGTCAAAACCGCTTGCTTTATCAATGTTTCTCTGTTTTTGTTTTATTTGAAGTAGTAAGCAAAAAATGCGCATAAATTTGCAAAACCATAAAGGTTTGCTCTTTTTTTTATTTGACGCCAGACAGCCCAGAGACAGTGTTTTATTTTCTTTGCAGAAATTTTAGATTATTAAACTTTTTCAGCGACATTTTTTTGGAAAACGCGATAAACGACCGGAACTGGTTTGCAAAAAATAAAAAACTAAACTATAAATAACACACAATAGTTTTATGCTTTGCTTAACGGTTTTACAAGTAACTTCATAATACACTTTTTGTTATTTTCGATAGTTCTTTTTTCGGCGAGTTATCTTTACCTTTTGAACAAACTACTAAATGTGATATCCACTATTGTGGCACTGAAGTACGAGATTCGAATGCGCAACGCTTATATAGCGCACACCGATTCCGCGGTAGAAGAAGAAGCACGAGCAGCGCGGAGAACGAGCACCGCGAGCTTTTGTTGTTCCTCAACGGTAAAAAAAATGCGCTCTCTCACTCTCTTACGCGGTGGGAGTTCGTGTGCGTGTAAGAGAGGGAGCGGGGAAAAACGCAACTACCAAAGCAGTTTGTGCGAAAGCCGAAGAAAGAGCCAGTGGTATGTGAGCAGCCGAGCGAAGGTCAAAAAAAGCCATGAATGAATGGGGCCCGCCCGTGACTTGAGCAAATGTATGTGACTATGTTAGACGCCTTCTAGTCGTAAGTATAGCTGTTGTTGTTCCTGCAGGTTGGAGGCTGCGAGTAAGCAATGACGCGTGTTCTTAAAGAGAAGGCGCGACCTAGTGGCACCATCTAAAGCTATTGCGAACACTCTTTATGGACTGAGTATCCTGACTTTTTTAATATTCGCTTTTATTATCAAAATTATGGCACATCATATTATTTACGTTTTAGATTTTGTGTTTTTAAATTAAAAACTAAACTTGAATAGAAATTCACAGAAATGCATTTCATTCATCTTTCCAATACATTTTTACACATCATTTAAGCTAAACATAATATATCCGGGCAAAAGCGGATCATTCTATATTCAATAATCTGGAGAATGCCAAGTTTTCTTAAATAATAGAAAAATAATTTGTTTTGGTTGCCCAATTTCAAAAAATTTCAAAAATGAATGAAAAGATTAAAAAATGAATTAACAATTTTTATTGAACGGTTAATGTTGAACAAAATATTTAGATACATATGTATAAGCTATTAATATTAAAATGTTTAAGGCTATTGTAAAATTGGCTATTAAATAGTTATCGTTTAGAAGTTTAGTTTAGAAACGATTGGTGCTCGTGTATCTGGAAATTTCAGAAAGGATAGTGTCCTGTTCGGTGTTTCGCATTTCTCTCTGGTTTATATTTCTATTGATTTGTTTGGATGCTATGCTCAATGTCCAATTGCTGCGGTAGGCCCTGGATGCTAAGAGTTCCTGGGTGCTTCTGTATGAGTGCCTGCCAATTGATTTTTATACCCTTGCAGAGGGTATTATAATTTTGACCAGAAGTTTGCAACGCAGTGAAGGAGACATTTCCGACCCTATAAAGTATATATATTATTGATCAGCATCACCAGCCGAGTCGATCTAGCCATGTCCGTCTGTCCGTCTGTCCGTCTGTCCGTCTGTCCGTCTGTCTGTCCGTCTGTCTGTCCGTCTGTCGGTTGCTATGTAAACTAGTCCCTCAATTTTAAAGCTATCGGGCTGAAACTTTGCACCAACCCTTCAATCTGTTGCAGTTAGTATATAAGTCGGAACGGCCGGAATCGGAACACTACATCACATAGCTGCCATAGGAACGATTGGGAAAAAGTGTCATAAATTCGCCATTTTTAAAGATATATTGTTTATTTCTTGGAAAACTCTATTTAATAGCAATTTTAACATATCCTGAAAGTTTCATCAAAATCGGACTACTATATCTTATAGCTGCCATAGGAACGAAAGGAAAAAATGGGTCATTGAGCATAACTCTGGTGTTTTTTAAGACAATTAATTCATTCTTGAGAAAAACAGTTTTCATAGGCATTAAAGACTTTTTAGAAATTTAAAAACAAAAGATCGGATCACTATATCCTATAGCTGCCATACAATCGATCGAACAGTTTAAAGGCAACTGGTCTGCAAGGGTATTCTAAGCTTCGGGTACCGAAGCTAGCCTTCCTTTCTTGTTATTTACTCACATATTTTCAATTGATTGTTATTAAATTGACTTTGAAGGCGCGTGCAAATTTCTGGAAACCTTGGGAAACATTTTGCGTGTGACTTCTAGTCCGCATGTCGTTTTCAACATCAATTTACTCACTTTAATATAGTTTTGGGGGCCTGACGCAAGTGCAGCCAAAACAAACGATGATGGATGATGTGACGAATGAGCATTAGGCAAATTGTTAAACGCCACAAGTGTTTCCCCCATTCCACTGCGCTTCGATTATTATTTATTGGATTATTTGTTTTTTTATTTGCCTTTGGTTAAAATGCGAAACGCGCCCCCAAAAACCCGGGAGGCTCGTCTTATTTCATAACATAGCATAAACATTACGCGCAATGAGACGACATTTCCAAGTACCAGCCCCCCAGTCGGTTTGGTATCAAATATAGTTACGGTTAAAAGCTAAACATAAACATAGAACGAATAGCTTCATCACCCTGACAAAAAGAAAGCTCTAGAGTTATATTTTATGAAATTGATATATTTATTTTTTAATTGATGATATTCGTAAATAGTTTAAAAGGAAATTACGATTGAAAAAGTTAAACTAGTCCGTTTTATTAACGAAATAATCAGTGCTATCAATCAACTAATAATAATTATTTAAAGTGTATCTAAATAAACACACCATATTATCTTACCCTAAAATGTATAAATCATTTGGATTATATTAAAAAAAAATTATATATACACAATGTTACCTATCGTTCGTCATTCATTCCCAAGTAACTTTGGGCAATGTTTGGAGCAATTAACGAAAAGTTTTTAAACACAATTCTGCGAAGTACGCTTTCGATATTAAGCATTTCCATTTGCACCAGCGACCGTCATTTGCCCTTGAAGCGAAGTTGCGATCGGATCAGTTTGGAAGAAATACAATCCGGTCTGTTTGGCATGACTCAAGGTTCAGTAGAAATCGAGGAAAAGTAATAACAAAAGATCTAAACTTTGATGGATTTTGTTTGCGTTGGACGCTGGCATTTCTCGATCTCTGTAAGGTCAAAACAGCGGAGGGCACCAAAAAATGTTTTATTTCAAAACTTTATAGACAGGAATCGAGCAAAGAGGGTAGACGACATAGAATGATCAAGAGAACAAACTGGCGAAACATAAGTTTAAAGTGGGGAAAAACGAAAGTGCAAATAACTTTTTAGGAATTACACAAAAGAAAAATAAGAGAAGTTTAACGTTCAAAGGGCACTGAGAAAAACGATTAAACTAGGTTTTGAAAGAAGATTCTGTTTTCGGAAGATTAAAATTATTTATGGGATTTGATGGTTAACTGATTCGGTTATTACAATCCATTTGTCATATGTCATTTTGCACAGTAGTTTGGTATGTTACATGTAAATGTTTCTTATGATATTGATATTTCTCCTCGAAATAAGGGAAACAAAACATGCGAAGACTGTAATATATTAATAACCCAAAATAACATCGAATTCCTATTTTTTCATTGAAAAGTTTATAAAATATGGTTTATTTAACTTTAAAATGTCAGTCTAATGATCAGTTAATAAAAATATCTAAGCTTTTGCTAACAATTTGAATATATTTGTAACCCCGAGGAGATGATTCATTATAGCATAATGAGGTTTTCACATTTACAAGCTACAAGTTATTGCATTCAAGGCACTTAACTTATCTCTTCAGCGAGATAAGCAATATCAGTCTGTTCTGACTTGTTTTCAAGCAACTGACGTAACTGACCCAGAGCTTTCACGTAATTACCGAACTGTACTCGCGAATCACAGGCCCACTTCCTCTTTTTCTATATATAGAGAGCCAGTCAAAAAATGAATAAAACCAAAACAAAAACTCAGAAAGACGAAACAAGCGCAGAAAATGCGAAAAGAGACGAGCCCCCAGCTGCACGTATCCACTAGAGAAAGAGAGAGAGAGTGAGAGGGGAACGCTTAGCAACGTAGCGAAGTAGGGAGCATTAGAGCGAATTACAAAGTGAGGCATAAACCTATGAAGTTTGTGAGGTGGCGCAGGCGCACGATTTATAACGGCTGATGCAATTGCGCATTTATTGCGTCAGATAATATAAAAATATATGTATACATTATTATTTTAAAAACATAAATTCCGGGGTGGGCTGAAATTTTCCATGCGCTAATTAAAGAACTTCGGCAATCCCTGGCTGCTGCCAAATTGAAACAAATTGCAAAAATCGTTAAAAGCTTATTTATCCAATTGGTGTTGGAGTCACATCAATTCCGTGGTAGGAGAGAAAGCGCTCTCTTTGCTCTTTTCTTTTATTTTATATTCGAGAGGAATTAAGCGAAAATGCTAAAATTAGCGCTACAAACAGAAACAACGAAAATACATCGAAATATGTAAAATAAATTGAGACCAATAAGTTTAGTTAAGCATGTGATGCCGCCGCACTCTGGCTCTCCACCGCCCTCCTCCCACTTTCGTCGTCACGCGCTCACACAAAAAAAAAGCAGAGATAGATATATTTAGTTTTCTGTATATAAAGGAAGGTGTTCGGTAGGTGGGTAGGTAGTGTAGGTAGTGGTGACGCAAACCAGACGAGCCTCCAACCAATACGATCAAAATTGTAAGCACACAGACATATACATATAAGTACTTAAGTAGCTGCTCCACATGGAGACTTTGTTCTAGTTATAGATTCTCCAATTAGACTTTGGGTTGAAATTGCAATCAGCCTTTTGATTTGCAGATTAGATGAGTATGACGAATGTCGGTTTGCACAGTTTCTACACTCGCCACACGTACGTACACGTACTTAAAACTTTGTCCAGTCATTGATCTAACGATCGATCGCTGCCCCCAAGCGAAAGCTCTCCCAAAAAGCTTTTTTTGGCCTAATAATCATTAGAACTTGACTTTTGTTTTCTAAATATACCCGGCTAATTTTCAATGGAAATGCTTACCTAGTACAACAGCAAACACGTGTGCACATGGAACTTGTTCTTAAACGAGAGGTATAGAATGAGTGCGGAACAACGAAAGAGAAGAAAAGAGAGAGCAAGCCACTCTAGCATCCAGGTAATTAAGGCAGCCAAATGGCAAGACCAGTGCCCTTCAGCCAAGGTCAAAGTCGCACTGTCTGACCGTCTGTCCGTTTAAATTTCTGTCACCAGCTGCCAGTGACCAGTTCAAAGTTGCCAAGTTGCGTCAGAACGCTAATAGAAGCCCCAACTCTACAAATGTACATACATACATGCATATAGTCACTGAGAGATATATCGAGAAATACACATACAAATGTACATATACAGACGTAGGAACTATCGGCGTCTTGACTAGTTAGTCATACGGTCTTAGTCTGCGATCCAGTATGCAAAGATTAAAATGCTTAACTGAGTCTGGTTTCGGCGGCTTTAATTGATAGCGTGTATTTATAAACTGCCTCATGAATATGCACATTATTTAGAAGGTACAAAAGTACAAGTTTCGTTTGGCGGGGAATTAAAGGCTTAGAGGGCAGATCAGCGATTGTACGATAGTTTCCTTGCACTAATACGTTTTTCGAAGTGCTAATTTACTGCTCTATAAGAATTCTACCATTGCACCGATGATAATACCCTGTACCCTCTGAGAGTGTATTTATTTTGGTTTGCTCATCCATTAAATTATAGCTAAGCATTCCAAATAGTATAGTGTTCATAATCCCTAGCAATTGTAAAAATGAAACAACAATCATGGAAAATTATGTCCAAAGTAATAAAAAGCAGCCTCGACTTACGTGCAAAAATGTCCCTCAGGTTGTAAATTATTTTGATATCGTTAAGTTACTGAACTAGAAATAATACAAAAACAAAAGTCTAGACAAGCTAACAACGAGTACATCCCCGTTCTGTACGAGAGTTCGCCACGTGGCAAGTCTCAATTCGGAAAACGGGCGACGCTCAGAACATGGCCTCGGTGGCGCAGTTGGCAGCGCGTAAGTCTCATAATCTTAAGGTCGTGAGTTCGAGCCTCACCCGGGGCATGTACGTTTTTTTCTAAACGTATTTTTTGTGCTCTGTCTAAAATGGGTATATTTTGAAATACTTTAAAAATTTCTTGCACTGAGCAAGGAATAAAAATATTATTTAAGATTTCGCACGAGAAAAACAAGTTTTTGTCTGTTAACATCGTGAAATGTCATTTGCCCTCATTCCTTATTTTAAGCAATTTGTGCTCAAGCAAGATGTTTTAATTTTGTCAGTATTTGTTCTTATTATTACTAGTTGTTTATGCTTTATACAAATATTTGTACTGCAAAACAGCTAAAAACCCCTTTAAAAATAGGAAATGCACTAAAAAAAATGCCATAAAATTACGCTGTCGTGCGGTTGGGGATTATTACGGTTACAAAAGGTGGACCAGTTATTTAGTTACAGTTAACTAGGTAATTATACGGCCATTCCGGGTGACATTAGCAACGAGACAGAGCAAACAGACCAGCCACAGGCGGTGCAATAATCGCCGCAGTACAGCTGGACTAAACCAGGGAAGATGAGCGGTGTCAATATTTGCCCACACCTACGTCTACTGAATGTCACGCAGCAGTCAGTGGGTTAAGGCTTCCAGCCTGTTCCGACCAGATTTTTGCCATGGGTTGGAGTTAAAGACAGTATTTAAAAATGCTGGATTAAAGAGCAAGAAGATATACTTTGTAATACGAATAGGATTTAAATGCGAAATTTAGAATTATAATTGTATTATTTTATTTTTTACTTTCTTTGGATAGCTCCTAGTTCTAAGGGTGAGTATTCGTTCCATACAACACCCTTTTGCACCTGCCCGAGTCGCATGGCGACTCTTGTCAAAATGCCAACGCAAGGTCAGCGAGTCCCGGTATACTTTTTTGCTTGAAAAGAGTGAAATAAAAAGTGGGAGACAATTCAAAACGATCTCACCAGATCTGTTTAAAACATGTGAGAGCTGGAGTCCCAATTTTAGGGCCAGTGGAAATTTTTATGGAAAATTACCAGGCATTCAAACGCATCGATTCCACAAGCAGGCGGGCAAAGATTTAAAAAAATTCTTTTACATCGAGATGCTGAAATAAATCGAACACCGAAATTTTCCATTAATTTGTAGATGTTTACCGCCTGCAATTGATCTATCCATGTGTGAGTGTCTTTTGGCTATATTTGATCTTTGCCTCTCTTCTCTTTTTGTTTCTTTCGATTCTGTTCTTCGATGAGCGCCATAAAGTTTTCACTGTACTCATCTCGTTCTCCGACCACTGCACTTGTGATCGGTCGCATACATACATCGCATACACATATATGTATAATGTAAAGTCTGTATGTGCTACTTATTGCCCACTCGCCAGTTAAACAAGTCAGAAAATTCGTATTTTTTAGTATCTGTGTATCGAGACTTGTCTCTTGGATTTGATCAGGTCGACTTCATTGAGACCTCGAAAATAACCTAAAAACAACAAAATAATACAAAATAAGAATAATAGAAATAATAATACTAAAATAAAAAAGCTAATAGGTTTGAAGATTTAAAAACAAAAGGCATTTAAAGGAAAAACACCATGGTTGCCAAAATTGATTTATTTGTTGCTATGCTGTACACTAAAATTGTATTTTTGATAAACTCTTTAAAGCATAAATAACTTAAATTAGGTATACGAACCAACATTCGAAATAAAATTCGGGTTTTTATACCGAAAATATATTTGGTTCATCGACTGATTATAAAGCCATCGAATCTATTTATCTACACTTCTTTTCAAAATGAGCCAAACAATTTATCATTCCAAAACAAATGTGTGAGTGGAACCGATTTGGCATAGAGATATATCGTAGAAGCCTTACTATACAATCAGAATATATTTACCCAATCAAAGATCACACACTAATTGACTGATCTTAGAACTGTACAAAATATTTATCTTCACTTTTGTAGAAAGCTACCAACCGCATTATCCCTTTGGCCAAAGCTAGTTAATTTCATCTAAGTGCCCGAATTATTTTACCCATTGCTCGGTTCGCTCTAAAAAATTAACAGATTGGTATTGAGATTCACACCTTTGTTTCGGTCACATGTGTGACTTTCCACGAACTGATATATAAATGTGATCTGACTGAAGGAAAATTATCAGTAAAAATAACATCACCCGCACTGCAAATTTTCCACGAGGCAAGTGTTGATTTCCATGCGCAGGGCATGGGGGAAATCAACACAGCGGACTCATTTTGGATAAGGATGCACTTAAGAGAAAAATTTCCGCTGCGAGCCCAAAGAGATTGGGTTAAGAGAGAAGAGCAGATAACTAAGAGCTGGTTTGGGGGCACGTTCTTTGTTTTGTTTTTTCTTTATGGCTGGTTGGTTGCTGCGACAGGCCCCCGTGCGTGACGTCACGTAAGCAAGACTGTTACAACAAAAAGCGAAACGTGTTGCGGGGGGTAAACTGAGAAACAGAGACAGCAATCGTGCAACGTGATACGCGCATCGAGCGGCTTTAACAAATAAAAAATTAATAACAATACAGAGCATGTGACCAATTTGTCGGTGAATTGACTATTGCGATAAGACGCAGATATTATGGCGCCGATAAAATAGCCATTGAGGTGTCAATGCTACCTGCCATTGAATGTCGGGTCGCATGTGCGAGATTTGGCGAGCACTTGCCATAGGCTATATTTAGGCCCGATCCCAGACAGATTCGCTAATGCACCACCCTAACCTTGAACTTAGACTTGCATAACGCCCGGACAACGTTTCGTTTGCATATCGCGGCCTGCTCGATTAGATCCGAATTAATTGTCTACACTGAGCTGTTATCTTTTTTTCACATATACAAACAATTATGTTTTCTATAATATTTTCTAAAAGTATTTGCCACCATAAAAATTGTTAATTCATAGTTATTTAATAATGGTGGAATTTAGTTTATAAAACATTTCTAACCAATTAAACAAAATATGGGAAGTACAATTTTTTTTAGTGCAAATGACTATTTGATGAGTTGATTTTTGTCAGGTGCAGCAAACTGGAATATTAATTACTCTCTGCGAGCCTCTCGAAAGCTGTCGCCATGTATCGGCCGACCTGGGAATCGGAGCAGAAACGAATTCGATTTTGTCAGGCCAGTTTGACAGGTTTTCCTGATCAAATGTTAGATATATTAGACAAACTTTTGACGGATCCAAATACCCTACACAAATACCCTTCACATGAAAATGTATATATTTAAAAAAATATGAACATAAATGGTAAATTTAAATGATTAACCAATTTTATATATTTTTGCCTTGTCTTAAGAAGCCAAATAAAATATTTATGAACTTGATGATATTTAATTAACCGACAAACTCCTTTCATAAGTGGTCGGTTGTCAGGCCGAGAGAGGTACTTTAAATAGTCGATCATCTTCCGACTCAAGTAGTCAGGTGAGCTTCGTTAAAATCGGCTGAGGCGGGCGCGTCATTGTCACGTTTCGTTTGTCTGCGATCCGCGATCGACAGCAAATATTGTGCAATTAACCCGTACCGGGCTTAACCGTCGCCTGGCTGTCGGTCTGCCCAATGCATATGTATGAGCGATCGAGGGCCTATAAACGGAGTCAAATACCAATCCGCCTGAATTAAATTCCAGATTCCCAGACACACCCCTCCTGGTCGCACTGCTCTACTAAACGATTGCAATTGAACTCAAAGAGAAGATATGTGTGCATAGCGAGAAGTTCTCTGATTTGCAATGACGCAGTTACGTTGGTTTGCATATTTTTCCACTAACTGTACCATGGGTATTTCTGGATATTTCATAACGGTGCACATAAATGAATCAATTGGCCATATTGGTATTTATTTAAACGAAAACCTCCTTGGGTTGGTGGTTTGATTGATTATGCATGAGCTGAAATCACCAGGGATATTCCCACTGTACCTAGGCCGAGCCCTCTAAAATTTTCCATTGCTCGTAATTGTTTGTTGACTTGATTGACTTTTACTAACCACAAAGACAATCAATGAACAAAACAATCCAATGCATATATAAATTTAAAAAAGCGATGCCGTTTTTATTTGAGTTTATTTGAATCTCCATACTTACGCAACCCAATGCTCTTTTTACCAAACTAAGAACAAGGCTGTGACGCCTGAGTGTTACTCGATTTTCTCGAAAAACACCTGTGTCAATGTGCGAGCTATGCCATAGGCATAAAACGTAAAATCCAATCGGTACGTTCCAGACGGAACTGGCATGTTTATCTTGTTTAAGTCCAGGGCGAATTTCTCCACAGTCATGTGGTTCTGAAAAAATGAAAATGAGATTATTATTTCTGAAATGACCCAGAAATTTTGATGAGCGATTCAAATAGTTTTATATTGTACCCTCGAGAGGGTTATGGTCCCTGCTGAAAAATATGTATGCATTCATGATCCGCCATTTAAGGCTGGTCATGTGTGTCGGCTAGTATAAAAGAAGAAAAGATGACTAGCTTCGGGGCCCGAAGTTGACTAGTTGGCTTCAAACCCTTCTATAGGTAGTAAGGCAGCTATAGGATATATTGGTTCGATTTTTGGAATTTCTTTATATTAATAAACACCAGAGTTATGGTCAGTGACCCATTTCCTCCCATCGTTCCTATGGCAGCTATGGGATATAGTTTGACAATATTTTCAGGATAGGTTAATATAGTTATTTAAAAGTGATTAAAAAGAATCAATCGATTATCTTAAAAAATGTCGAATTTCCGACCTTTTTTCCCAATCGTTCCTATGGCAGTTGTATGATGTAGTGTTCCGATTCCGGCCGATCCGACTTATATACTACCTGCAACAGATAGAAGAGTTGGTGCAACGTTTTAGCCCGATAGCTTTAAAACTAAGAGACTAGTTTTCGTGGAATCAGACAGACAGACATGGCTAGATTTGTAGAAATTGGTCTTTAAAAGCATGTCTTCCACAGAAAAGCTTATTTTACTCAAATGTTTCACTAAAAGCACTTACCTCTTTCCATGGACAAGAATGATTAAAGTTGCTATGCTTTCGTATGGAATCGAATATAAATCGCTCGAAGGAAATCTGGTAATTTGCGCTCGTCATCAGTTTGCAGAAATCAAAGAGCACATTGTACATGAAAGGTCGATAGCCATCCCGCCTTTGAAAGCATTGCAATCTAGCAGTTAAGTTACGGACAGGCAGCTGCATCAAGCTGACCTTCAGAGATAGCTCCACCTGATTCCTGTGCACCACTTTTAATCGGCAGTATTCATACTTAGTAAAGCCACGAGATGTAGGTAAATCCATACACTTGACATTGGTGAACTTTAAAAGTCGAGTACCCTGCTAGCGATGAGTCAAATCACCAACAAATATTTAAAAAATTGAATTTCTCACCTTGGAAAACTGTAATAAATCTGACAGGAAAAATACCAAAAAGAGCCATTTCGACCGCATTTTAAATGAATGATTTAAATTCCTAAAAATATCGTCATAAAAATCCAAAACAACATTTGTGATTAAACAATTAAACCAAAAAATATGTCAGATAAGTTGCAAATTATTTTTGCATTTAAAAGCAATTAAAAACAATTTAAATTAGAAAAAAAATGGTAAACAAAAAAACTTCAATTAAAGTTAAGCTCCCACTAATTCAAAGGCCATAGAACGAATTTAAACACCGATTAGAGCCGTTATTCCAAAACCCCCCGCATGGCTATTGACTTCTTCTTTAATTACACAAAATCATAAAATTCTTGGAAGTATGTTAACAATTTCCTGTTGTCGATCGGGTTTCGTTCACAAAAAAGTGCTAAAACGAGGGGAAATTGTGCGCCGATTTTCACACCAAAAAATATAATTTCTTGACTCATAGCTTGCTTTTTTTTCTCCATTGTTTTTATTTGGCCTGGTCAGCAACATTTTCCAATGCAACGCCAGCCAAAGCGGCGTATACGTGATGCCTCCCAAGCCATCCGACGACGACGCATTTACCTGCTTGTTCTGTTGATTGTCGTTTTCGAAGGTGTATTGTAAATTTCTGCCGATGCGCTCATATTTCGAAATGTCAACACTGACACCTGCAGGTCTTACAAGCGGCTCAGGTGATGACTGCTGTATAAATACATATGAATATAACTACACAAATTATGAGCCTCTGATTAAACCAATTTGGCATTGACTTGGCGAATTTCGGTGGTGATTCTGAGAACAAATATTAGGCGGTGAAAAACGACGCGTTCCCAATTTGTGTCGCCCAGTACAGTGACCTCTCCCACGAAAAAAATTTAAAGGGCGGGGGATGGCTTGTCAAATTGTGATTTACTTTGCATTTAGTTTTTATGTGCTCACCTTTTGTTGAATGAACATTTTCGCCGATTTTGGTATGAATAATTTCTGAATGGAGGCTGCCTAAAAAATAAGCATATTAAATAACTGCAGTTGTAGGAACTTTTAAATGCCTTGCAGTGTCAATTTCTTAGCAGGAAATCGTGTAAGTGGCAAAGAATCATTTGTCTCACATACACAAATTTAAAACCCACTCCAGCTTTCAGCTAATTGCGATTCCTTGTCGTTATTAACGTGATTTGTCAAGTGCTTTCTAGGAAATTTAGAGATTCATCAAAATTTTTGTTGATCCTTTCAGATGTTAATTTTAGATAGTCAGAGAACCCTACAAATCTTGACCTGAGTTACACTCTAGCCATCTGTCTGTCTGGTCACTTTAAAAGCTATATTTATATTGCATGGGATAATTTACTTCTGGCTCTAAGTTTAAAATCAATCTTTCTGTAATGTTTCACACATTCTATGTTTCGAAGATATGTATGCTTTAAATCTAATAACCTTGCAGAATAATTTCCCTAAAATGCCAATTATGGCAGCGTAGTGCCATTTCCCAATAATGAATAAATTTTCTTAAAACAAAAGTGAACTATGCTTAATGCCCGAATTTTTTCCTCGATCCTATGTCAGCTACACGGTATAGTGTTCCTGTAAAATAGACCATACATCGTTTCTAACCGACCTAACTGCAACAGCACGAAATAATTTAATGAACATGTATGTATGTTTGATATATATATTGTCTGATGTTTGTTCCAGACTCATGCTTGCGCTGCCAGGCGGACAACAAGCGGGATGTAATGGGCCGCCAGGACTGTGTGGTTGTGTGGGGCGAGTGCAACCACTCCTTTCATCATTGCTGCATGAGCTTGTGGGTTAAGCAAAACAACCGCTGTCCATTATGCCAACAGGAATGGTCCATCCAGCGCATGGGCAAGTGAGCCCAAGTTAGCAAAAACTGTAATTAAAAAAAATAAAAATGCTGTAATTAAAAACAAAAAGCTACTATGCCCCGGGTGAGGCTCGAACTCACGACCTTAAGATTATGAGACTTACGCGCTGCCAACTGCGCCACCGAGGCCATGTGCTTTCGTTCGTCCAAGGAGCACTTGAATTCGCAAACGTTCTAGGTTCAGAACAATATTTGTTCTAAATGCATGACTATTAAACAGATGGATTATCGGATGCATTTGTTAGGTAGTTGAAGATGCTTTAAAGCTTTTTATCGAGTTTGCGACTGAAAAAACTCCCCTTGTCTTGTATGAGTCATTGGCAAAGCGTCCTACACCTGTCCCTTTGGCGCAGAGGATAGCGCGTTGGACTTCTAATCCAAAGGTCGCGGGTTCGATCCCCGCAAGGGATGTATAAAAGTGAATATTTTTTTGGAATTTGGAAATTTATTAATTTACAATTTCTTTTAATAACACTAATTTAGACAGTCACATGGAGCATTGAAAGATTACCCCTTCGGCTGCAGCGAGGGGGAGAGGTTGCGCTCGAGAACCGAACTGCTGAACCGCAATTTGTCTACATCAGTGGCGTTTGAAGTCAAGCTTTCTTCGGTCAACCGCTTAGCACGTAATTCCTGAATGGATGCTGTTTGGAGGGTAATAAATGAATTGCATTTATGCTAATATTTGACACGGATCTCAAAATACTCACGACTGTAGGGGGTATATTTGTCAGATAACAAATTTTCCAGATTGTAACCGATAAATCCAACTACTCCGGCTATGGGTAAAGTGATGTAAACGGCGTTGCGCCGCAGGATGGCCAAAATGACCGGCCACATCTTGGTTTGGTCTCGGTTCTAGTGTAAATCACACAAACTCACAGGAAGTTCCAGCGTGCTGAATTATAAAACAACCGGACAGCTGATGTTTGATTAGCCGCAAAGATGCCAGATCGTTGAAATATGTTGGAATAAGCGAACCAGTTAAGCATTACCAATTGGAATTTGTGAAATTTTATTTGGAAATTCCAATAGAACATTTAAGGAAAACCATTTTAAAAACAACATATATAAAAATATTTGTACGTTTAAATTGCCTTTCTTGTGGAGACATTTAATTTATGCTAGCAAGTAGTTTTGAGCTAGCGATGCTCGACTGTATTAAAACTTTATGGTCACATTAAAACCCATCGGCTGATTGGTCGACATCTGTGTCATTATTTTGCTTGCCCGATACGGTCACGCCGTATTTATTTTTGTGTTTTTGTGCTCTCTCTCTCTTTTCGGCCGCAGTGCAATATTGTGCAGCAGTTTCCAAAGCGAAAATCGCAATTACATAAAAACTGAGAAAGGCAAGCGGACAGCCGTTGGGCAAAAAAACGCAGGCGGCAACAAGTGCGCGGCGAGCGGGGCAGTGAATTGTCGAACGGGGAAACGAAAAAGATGCAAGAACGGGAAAAACGTATTTACGCATTACGAAGCGAGTCGAAGTCGAAATCGTCTTTGTTGTTGTCGTTGGCCAACCAAAATTACGGTTTCTTGTTATAATGTCAACTGGGGGCGCTGCAGCAGCGGGTGCATTTTTCAAACCGTTGTGATGTAGGCAACACCAACACATCGCCGTAACTCTCCAATCAGCAATTGCAACGCAATCAGAACAAAGAACTACCAGCAGCAGCAGCGGTAAGAGGAAGAACAACAACAGCAGCAGTGAGAAGAGGAAGAACAGCAACAATAGCAGCAGCGACGCATAATTTCCTGCTCGCATTCACACATACATCTACACGCACTCGTGAGAGCACAAAGAGAGCGGTTGTGTGGGGGACCACAAAGAATATCGGTGTGAGCGCGGTGGGAAAGCATTAGGCTCCGTTCGGGCTGTTGCATTTCTGGATTTGGATTTAGCCTCGCCAAAAATGACCAATTCAGGACGCAATCTGCATCGATTCGAAGTAAGCAATTACAAATAAAATACATGTTTTTGGTTCTTTAAAAAACAAAAAGAATTTTCCTTGTTCTCCGTTACCAGATTTTGTTACTACATATTGTAGTAATATTAATTGACTACTTTTTGTGATATATACAAATATTTTGGATGAAATATTTAATCCAATACCTTTAACTTTTAAAGGATACTATTTATATGTGTGCATACTATAAGATGGCATTTATTTATTTTATACATACATTTTTTACGTTTGATTTAGATTCTGGCTTGGAGGATTTTCTTCTCCGTTGTGTTAGGTTTTCATGACGGGCGGGCTGTTTCTCTTATGTTTGTTATCCCTTCCTGACAGTTTTTCAGTCACTTACACTTTTCAAACCAGCGCCAAATAGATTGCAGCTTGTTTGTTTTTTAGACAAAAGGGGGGGAGTTCTTTGTCTTTCCTTGAAGTCAGAAATGAGGAGGAAAGTAGGAAGAACAGGAGTCATCGCCTTTGTCGGTGCGAAAGAGATAGAGAAGTTAGTATGTTAACTTGAAAAAGCGTAAGTAGTTAAATGGCTCA
>JAJJHY010010898.1:2834526-2888865 GCA_021224005.1 Drosophila setifemur
CACACACACACAAAATTATGAGGTTTGCCTTGAGGCAAAAGTGCAATAAACTCGCAGAAAACTCACCCCAAGGCTTCGACCTCCCAAAGCAGCCCATACCAAGCACCAAAATGTCTGAGAATGACCAGTGACGGAGTGAGGACTTCTGACAAATTGGAAATTCTTCATTTAGTGTAATGTGCACATAAACCTAAGTAAATAAGCGAACAGAAAAAATGCGATAAAGACAAATATGTATGTTGGACTTGTGTTAATTGGTCCGACGAAAGAATGTCGGAAAAAGGAGAGTGTAAATAAAGTAATAGAATAGAATGGGAATGAAGACTCGTTTTAATTGCATTCTCCTAGATTTAAATTTCTGCAAATGCTTATTTTATTTTGGGGCTTATTGAATGCCCATCCTTCGTACCTAATATTTAAAATACTTTACTTATCTAGCTCCGTAGCGAAAGCCCAATAACAAACGAAAGTAAACAGATTGCTCGATAAACAGCTGACGGCCGTTTCCGCAATCTGGCAGCACTGCAATACATGCTGATTTTACCAAGAGAACGAGCGAGGGGAGCAGTGAGAGAGTGTTTGGGAAGGGGTAGATGGAGGTGGTTGAGGCGCTCTACGATTGGGGTTTATGCATTTCCAGTTATTTTCGACAAGTGTTAATAAAATAAAATTGTAAAATTTATGATGAAATATATATACTATTAATGAGGTTTTTAGACATGTACCCAAAGGGTAACAGGCAGAAGGAGGCTTGGCAGAAATTTCATCAAGATTTGTTAATTAGAAAGCGCACAATAAATACGCAAAGTTTACAGGCGCTAACAACAAGTAATCTGTTTATTTGCTCAAATAAACGGTAAATCGCTTGCGGTCGGGGGTGATTTTTCTAGAAAGTGCCGCTGAGAACGTAGTGCGTTCCTATGTACATATGTATGAATGTGCGCCTTCAATATATTTATGCTGTATTAGCTACTCCTTTCGAAAAGTATATGGTAGTGCAATGGTTAGGACTTATGGCTGATACACGGTGGACTCAGGTTCGAACCCCAGATTCGGTATATATTTATACCCTTGCAGAGGGTATTATAATTTTTTTTTCGTTTTGATTTATTTAGCTTATAAAATTGGTACGGGGTCTTTAACAATCGGGAAACTCTACTGTAACGTTCTTACTTGTTTTTAATTGACCTTAGGTGAATAATAAATTTTTACTTTAAAAATGTTGAGTATTATTAAATAGTGTTTTATTAAGAAGTAAATGATAAGTTCAAGTGTAGCAAGTCGTTTAACATCTGAAAAAAAAACTTAAGAGGTTGTGCAAGTTTCCGATTTACCTTATTGAAAAGATAAAGTTGCGGCTTCAGGGCATCTAAAGGTCTAAACACGTCTGTTTAGACATTGTCTGGACCGCACTCTCTCTTTCACACAGACTCAATATAATTGAGATTTTTCTGTCAGCTTTTTGTTATTTGCCTTTGTTGGCTATTGTGGGTGCATTGCCCCGCCCCCGCTCACGCAGCTGATGTTATGCCTCTTCCTTCTCTCTCTCTCTCTCTCTTTTGGCCACTCTCACCACCCTCTAGCGTGCATTTTACAAACTAACAAATAGAAAGAGAGCAATGCCATTTCAGCTGTTTTTCGAGCTTGGCCAGCGCTCAGTTCTCCATTCTCCGCTTAGTTCTCATTCTGCGCTCTGTTGTCATCGATGTTGTCTCGCGAAAAAACGCTGCTCTTCTCCGTTTTGCCCCCACTTTCGTGTCTGCATTTATACTGTTTTCCCTCACAGCGAAGGGAACACAAAAGAAAAATTATTGTGGCACAAAGTTTTCCAATTGTGGGTTCAGTTTATTTAATAATAATAACTCAAAAGCAAGACGTCCAGCTGTAAATATAAACAAATGGTAGGGCAATTGTTCTCCTGTCCTACCAAAGTTTGTGCTAAATAGTAACTTAAAGTGTGCACCAAAAAATACCCAAATGTCTGCCTGTGTGCAGTTTTGCGTTTTCAGCTCTTTTATTACACAGTTGTGTTAGCTGTTTCCGAAGACAGATTTCCGTTTTCCGTTTCTGGTGTGTCATCAGCTGATTTTATTTTTTTTCACATTGCTGTTAAAAGTCATCTATTGTTGTGCTGGCGATAAGGTTTTGGTTTTTGATGATTGTTTTTTGCACCCCTTGTGCATTCTAAATTTATATGTGAACCATCAGCTAAATGAACAAAAAAAAATATTGGGTGCAACCCAATTTGGGTGTTGACCCAGTTTTCAGAATACGCTGACCTTGCTATCTTTGCTTTCAAATGTGTGTATGTGCATCGCAGCCCATATACATGCATATAGTAGATATAGAACGCAAGAGCTTGTCTATCAGTTGGTATCAAATATGAAATTGTTGTTGGCCAGCTGACCCGGTCGGTGCTTATATAAAGTAGAGTATACATTTGTTGTCATGTGGTCTGTATACCTATGTATACCTTATACCATATACATATAATTATTCCCTTTTTTCCATCGAGGTCACTTGGAAAGTAAATGCCCGACTGGGAATTTTCAATTTGTTTACCTTTTTCCACACGCACCTTTCGCCCCTCTATTAGACTACTTGTATATCTCTCTCTCTCTCTCGTTGTCAGCTGTTTTTTTTTTTAGCTCATTGCACGTAAGGTATTCGCCATGTGTTGCATGATTAAATAAATAAAAACTTATAAACTATGCAAAGCACAGCAATCAAGTGAAATGCCTTGCACTTGTCGCTTCCATCACCTAAAGCGAATTGAATTGAATCTATTTACTGCACTTGAATTTGCATAAGCGCACACATAAGTACGTGTGAAAGATATAGCACCTTGGATTGGACACATGTGTGTTCCAATTGTTCGCCGACAAATAGGCTTTGATTGAATTCCAGGCCACTTTGAGTGTTTTTCACATAAAGTCTTTATGGTTTGTTTAGTTCGGATGGACCAATTGGGTATGAACATATGTGGAAATGTGTCAACTCCTATTTCAGTTGGCAATCCAGACCAATCAATTATTCATTGGACCTTCAATCGTTTTATTTGATACTAATACATATGTATGCATTATTTACAATTGTGGAAACCATTTAATAACATATATTGTTTTCACAGTGTGTCTGTAATTTATCCATTTTCAATACTTCTGACATAGGAATTATTTTGCTTTATAAAGAAATTCAATTGTATGTGCCGCCAAAGACTACAAATACGAGGGATGGAAATATTAAGTTTTTGAACAGCATACTAAATTATGGTGTATAGCCCTAAAATATGGATTAATTTTGACAAATAAAAAAAAATTGTTTACTTGATAGATAGACAGTATAGCTATCTCAAGTTAATGTTGCTTGAACTCAATGGGGTTTGTGATTAGTTATCAATTTAATCTTGTATTATTTGCAATATTATTTGATATACACTCATTTTTTCGCGCTTTGTTTAAATTCATCACAGGTTCGATCTTTTCATTTAAGTTGAATGCCACTTTAACGTCCCACGGCCATGGCGGTAGCGTTTGTGGGTGGGAAGACGGATTGGGAAAGAGCACGCTCTTTTGTTTCTTTTAGTTGTTTGACCTGAAGCGCCTTGTAATAAATTCCGCTGTTCTATTTTCCACGTGCAAAACAACACCATTTTTGGATTACTCAACCAGTTCCTGCTGCAATACGCGAATTAAAACCCAAAAAGAATAATCGGCTTTAGCCAAAAATAATCACAAAGTAAGAAGAAGAGAGAATCCGAGAGAGCAACGTATCGAAGACGCAATTTGTGAATATTTTTATCGTGCATTCACACGACAGAAGAGAGCGCGATACACCAAAAGCAAAGCGTAAGCGAGAGAGCGAGTCCAAAGAGTTAATTGAATCGGCAGCGACAGCCACCACACTTAAGCGCCTGATAAGAGCGGGACAAAAGAAAAGCCCTGCACAAAAAGTTAAGCGGAATGTTGGCCAGCGGCGAGGGAATGATCAGCGACGGCGGCGGCGTTGGTGTTGGGATCAGCAGCAGCGGTGGCGCCAGCGGGAGCGTGGAGCTGCTCTGCCCGCCCAGCGGCAGCAGCAGCATCAGTGGCAGCGCCAGCTTCAGCAGCAGCTGTGGCGCTAGCAGCAGCAACACCCACAGCACTGCCGTCAGTAGCGAGTCCAATAACAACAGCAGCAGCAACGGAAGCAGCCACAGCGGCAATAACAACAATCACAATGCGAGCTTACAACTAAATGGTATCGGCAAAAGCAGCAACATTAGCAACAGCAACATCAACAATAATCACAACAACAGCAACATCATCAGCGGTATTTGCAATAGCATTTGGCGTTCCGCAAACTTTGGCAGCGCTACTCCAGTGATTAATCCCCCAGATATCACACATCCAAGTCCAAAAATAATGGAAAGCAGCAGCGACAGCACCTCGTTGAGCTTCTCAATTGCACCCGAAATTTGCGTTGCTGATCAGCCACCCAGTCAAAGGACGGTAGGCACCAACACACCAGAGGAGCTGCAGGAGGATCAGTCCGTAAGACAATCATAACAAATAAATCAGAAACCAGAAAACCACCAAAAAAATATTATCCAAAATCAAAAAATCATCCAAATCCAAATATTGTTTGCCACCTTCGAAGACATTTCCCACTTCAGCGGTCGTGTTATATCATCTTGATCCAGCATTTTGTACATAGACATAGTCAAACCACCCTTAAATCCTCTCTTTCGCTCTCTCTTTCTCTCTCGATCTCGCTCTCGTTCCCAGTATTTCGATTACCCCATCAATTAAATTGTTTTGTTATGGAACTCAATTCGATCTATTGGTTTTCATTACATTTAAGTTTTTTGGGACCACTTTAAGAATCGTTTAGTTCATTTTATTTAGCCATCACATCTTCAATCAGCAACTCTGCTCTTCAAAGTATATTGGAGGCATTGCTTATCTGTCATGTGCTCTCCGTTTCAGCAAACATTCCTAGGCACCACCGAACTAGACGATGAGTTAATCAAGCAACTGCCAAAGGAGGTTCTGCTGCGCGTCTTCTCCTACCTGGACGTAGTTTCGCTATGCCGCTGTGCCCAGGTAAATTAACTCAGGAATGGATGATTGGGTTTCCCTCAATTGGGAAACCATTTACCTTTACTAATGAATTTTTCATGCTGCAGGTATGCAAATATTGGAACGTGTTGGCCCTCGATGGTTCCAGCTGGCAGAAAATCAATCTATTCGACTTTCAACGTGACATTGAGGTAGGTCCTTAAAGGCTTTAACTTAAAACCATATCACAATCAGATTTGATTTAACTTTATACACCTATAGTTCGCAGATTAATATGGTGTACTATATCCTTAAGAATTTATATATCAGAGATTCCAATTAACCGCTACCGAAATTCATACGAATTACAGAATAACTTGACTAAAAACAAACAAAAACAAAAAAGAAATGCTAGCTTCGGAGCCCGAAGCTTAGAATACCCTTGCAGACCAGTTCCCTTCAAACCGATCGATCGTTTGCATGGCAGCTATAGGATATAGTAATTCGATTTTTGTTTTTGTATTTTATAAAACGGAATTAATGTCTTTGGAAACTACACTTTCCAAGAACAAAATCATTGGCTTGAAAAACACCTTATTTATGCTCCTATGGCAGGTATAAGATATAGTGGTCCGATTTTGATGAAACTTCAGGATATGTTAAAATAGTCATTAAATAGAGTTTCCCAAGAAATAAATAAAATATCTTTAAAAATGGCGAATTTATGACTTTTCCCAATCGAAGTAGTATTCCGATTCCGACTGTTCCGACTTAATTACTACGAGCTACAGAAAGAAGGGTCGGTAAAAAGTTGCAGCCCGATAGCTTGAAAACTGAGAGACTAGTTAATATAGCAACCGAAAGACGGAAAGAGAGACGGACGTGGCTAGATCGACTTCGTTGGCGATGCTGATCAAGAATATATACATTATAGGTTCGAAGATGTCTCCTTTACTGCCTTACAAACTTCTGGTCAAAATTATAATACCCTCTGTAAGGATATAAAAATATGCATTTGATGAAGCAAATAATTGTTGAGATTATGAGCCTAAAAATCAATAATTTTGGATGGACGAACTATTTTATAATAGTGGGTCTACTTCATCATATCGTTCATTCTTGCTTCATTTACGATAGCCATTTCAGACACTACACGCATTAAATCTTTATATTGATAAAGTATTATTATTAATCGAACAGGGTCCGGTGATTGAGAACATATCGCAACGATGTCGCGGTTTTCTTAAGTCACTTTCACTGCGTGGTTGTCAATCGGTGGGAGATCAGTCCGTAAGGTAAATTTTGGTTTGAATCAATAAGAAAAATATTAATTCATGATCATCATAAATATTCACATTTCAGAACTCTAGCGAATCACTGCCACAATATTGAACACTTGGATCTGTCGGAATGTAAGAAGATTACCGATATATCCACACAATCCATCAGCAGGTATTGCTCCAAATTAACAGCCATTAATTTGGACTCGTGCTCTAACATAACAGACAACAGCTTAAAGTATCTATCCGATGGCTGCCCAGTAGGTTTCCCAACTCCTTAAGAAAATATCCAAATGACTTGTCATCAACTTTCGCCCACAGAACCTCATGGAGATCAATGTGTCCTGGTGTCACCTTATTTCCGAGAATGGCGTGGAAGCGCTGGCCCGCGGATGCGTCAAGTTGCGCAAGTTCAGCAGTAAAGGTTGTAAACAGATAAACGACAATGCCATAATGTGCCTGGCAATATACTGTCCCGATCTAATGGTGCTAAATCTACACAGCTGTGAGGTAAACACATCTAACTCACTTACATTGGTAGATTTAATCTTTCAAGGTTTATTTCACAAACATAACTAATTGCTTGCAAATCAACTGAGCTATGCTCAATGCTGAGTTTTTTCCCACCGTTCTTATGACAGAAACTAGATAAGATAGTCCGATTTTTATTTAACTTTCATGATAAAAATTATATTTCTTTTCCCAATGTGCTTTGCGATGTGGTATTCCGATTTCGGAAAATGTTACTTATGTACTAACTGCAGAATGAAGAAGGGTAGGTGCAAAGTTACAGCCAGATAGCTTAAAAACTAGAGACTAGCTTGCTTAGCAACCAACGGACCGACTGATCGACTGGTGATCGATTGATCCCAAATATTCCTTGTAGGGCGTAGAAGTCACGGCGTTCCGGGAGCTTAACTAAAAGCAATTTCTCTTATTGGGACTGATTAAGACCGACGGACATGCCTATATAAATTTGACTGATATAGGTTATAGAGATTTATACTTGTATGAATGAACTCAAATATTTTTCAAAGTTAATTTATTTAACTGCTATATATATTATCCTTTTCCCACAGACCATAAGCGATTCATCGATCCGCCAATTGGCGGCAAACTGTCCCAAGCTACAGAAGCTGTGTGTGTCCAAGTGTGCGGACCTCACCGATCTTTCGCTGATGGCCCTCTCGCAACATAATCAACTCCTGAACACCCTGGAGGTGTCCGGCTGTCGCAACTTTACGGACATCGGCTTTCAAGCGCTGGGGCGCAGCTGCAAGTATCTGGAGCGCATGGATCTGGAGGAATGCAGCCAGATTACTGACCTCACGCTGGCTCATCTTGCCACAGGCTGCCCCAGCCTGGAGAAATTGGTAGGAAATTGATCCGATATCCATAGTAATTCGATTATTTAACTTGTTGGCTTTAATTAGACCCTTTCGCACTGTGAGCTAATAACGGACGATGGGATTCGACATCTTACCACTGGCAGCTGCGCCGCCGAGATTTTGTCTGTGCTGGAGCTAGACAACTGCCCCCTGATAACGGACCGAACACTGGAGCACCTGGTGTCCTGCCACAACCTGCAACGCATTGAGTTATTCGACTGTCAGCTTATCACCCGCACCGCCATTCGTAAGCTGAAGGTAAGTTGTATTAACAGATGTAGAATTAAGAAAAATACTGAAAAGAATTTTTTAAAAGCCTTTCAAATTATGTTCCTTAATTAAATATAATACCAAAATGTCCCTTCAGAACCATCTACCCAACATCAAGGTGCACGCCTACTTTGCGCCTGGAACTCCGCCGGCGGTGACCACCGGACACCGACCACGGTACTGCCGCTGCTGCGAGATTCTCTGAGATACGGCCATCGGCTTCGCCAGAAAGATAATGCGCAAGACAGCCACAGACTGATGCTGGCCGGTGTGCATCGTCATGTTCGCTATGGTGTTCAGCCTGACCCTCGTTTCGATGATCTGCATGTATTTGCTGGGCCTGCTCGACGCAGTTGTGGCCACATAGCACCCAGATCGGTATGAAGATCTAGATCTGGAGTGGGAACAGAAGCAGCGGATTGATCGAAACCTAACATTAGTTTTAGTTTTGCGCGAGTTTGAAAAACTCGCAGAAACCAGCATCAAATTGTGATTATTTTATTTAAAATGCTAGGTTAACTAGACCCCGATTTGTGAAACCCGTATTAGCTCCACGCTCTGTGTTTGTTATCAACTGCAGCCCGAAGAATTGCTAGCTTATATAGCCGTAGCCCAGAATGTATATGTATTTGTATGTATATGTAGAAGTGCACTCGATACCCGGCCGCTCCAGGTGGTACCGCTGAGTGTCTATTGTGTCTAGCATAGAAACTGAAATTTATTAAGATTAGTTTTACATCCCCTATCCCGTACATACTCATCCCACATGCCTGTATTAAGTGTTTGCTAAATTATGACTACATTTTAAATCCATCTGGAGTAAGCTTGGCTTTTATCACGGTCTGGTGAAACTTTGAGTTTCCGGAATTCCGAAACATGTCGATAGAACCACAAAGCGTTCAAACTAGCACACAGACACACTAATACGAAGACACGATTAATTGTACTTTTGATCAACTCAAGTCTAGTGCCAGCTTAATCTGTTCAGCGATTAGATTTATGTATGTATATTACACAACGAACAAATAACTCACACACCACACTTACACCCACTGAATGGATCATCGTTTCTAAAACAAAACACCCGTGCAGTACCCACATAAATAATTCAATAAATCTATGTAACCCTTGAACTCTCACATATATATTTATACAGTCTTTTTTGTAAAGAAAAACCTATAAACGGGTACAAAGCTTGAGGGCAGGTTAGTTATCCTTTCGGATTAGCTCACAGCTTGGGCCACCAATATCCAACTAAATAAAATAGTAATGCGCTTGGAGTGTCCATTTCCGCAACTTAAAGGTTCCCCCTTCTCTGACATAACTAATCCTCAAGAGATCGAGGCGAACTCAAGTTGTGAGCTTAGGGAAAGGGTAGTCAAAGTGAAGGCGCTGGCGTGACAATAAACGGCCCCAATCTGCTTAAAGGCTCCCTTTAACCGCATTCACCAACCCAACCAACCACTTAACCTCTCGACACACACTGATATGCACAATAAACGCAAACGATACCAGATGAGATATTTCCTGATCCATTTTATTCTCTGAAGTTAAGTTAAGCAAATGGTGTCATATAAACATACTATATATCTACCGTATATTTTCTTAGAACAAACAATAAAAGTCATATTTACACGAAAAACCAGAAAAAGGACGTGAATAAATCAGAGTTATAATTTACGTATTTTAACGAATCTTTCTCTGTGTCTTGTAGTGCGTTTAAAGTATGTTTTAAAATGTTTAACAAGAAATCAACTAAAAATCACAACTGATATGTATTAAATAGATTTAGAGTTCAAAAACCGAAAATTTATAAAAATACATGCAGAACAGTGCAATAAATTAGTTCCGTACCACACACTCCAAAAAAAAAAGTTTTGATTCAATATATTTATATTTAAAAGGAGAAATAAATATTATATACACCTATATATACATATGTATTACATATATATGTATTACAATGCGGACTTATATTTACATGATATGTAAGTGTGTGTAGTTTTGCAAACAAAATAAAGATTTCAAAACACTCGACAATTAACAAAAATTAATTTGAAACATTTAATGTAACATTACAAAATGTCAAATGATAAACATAATTAATATTTAAAATATCATACGGCCTGTGTGTTTTATTCAATCAACATACGTTTTTTTATTCCATTTTTTCATACATCTTAATTTATTTTACTCCATCGTAATGTATGTATTTTCATTTCCTGGAAATAGTGCACGAATAAAACGCTAGTTTTAAAATGTTTCAAACCAAATCATATATCAAATTGAAATGTTATCAGTTTTATACCGTTGCATATTATAATTATGACCAGAAGTTTGCAACGCATTGAAGATGACATCTCCGATCTCATGATTGATCAGCTATCTGGCTAAAACTATACATAAATCCATGTTTCTGTTGCAGGTTATGTACATATGTATATGTAAGTCGGAATGGAATCGGAACACTACATCATGGGGGAAAAAGAGTCGTAAATTAGTAATTTAAGATAATTGATTGATCACTATTTTATAACTATTTAAACTTAGACCAAAAGTCTCATTAGACTTTTATGAATTCTTAGAAAATATAGTTTCCATATACATTAAAACCCTTTTAAGGCTTGGATCACTATATCCAATAGCTGCCATACAAACGATCGAACGATTTGAACACAATTTGGTCTGCCCGGGTGTTCCAAACCTTCCTTTATTTTTTTATTGGTAGTAACTTTTAGGTGTTTCCCGGGAATACCCAAATTCTTACAAACATATTTTAGATTGCTCTGCCTTCATGATTATTGTCAGATGAAGCAACGTTCACACTGGCACGCCCACAGCTGAGAGCTCGGCTGGTCACTCAGTCTCGCCCCACAGTTGTTTTGTTGAAAAAAAAAATAAACAATAAAATCCCAGGACGTTGTGCGCGTACACAAAGTGGGAATTATGCAAATCTCGACAGCGAAATCGCAACGCGATGGTAATGACAGTGTAGGTGCGTTTTCGCAGGATTTTTCAGCCCTCTTACAACTGCAGTGCACCTGTGCTGGCATTTCCAGCCAAATTTTCGCAAGTGTTTTAACTGCAGTGGCCGCCGACTTTGGAACGATCAATTTCGATAAATATTTAGGATAAAGGTTCATAATTAAAGAGAGCTGAAAAGCAAAGCGAAAGAGAGTGGTTCAGTGCACGGTGGTCAGCCAATATAGCAAAAAAGAACCGTTTGGGTTTGCCCCAAAAGAAATTCAGCGATTAGTTCGCGAGTGAGAAAAGGCAACGAGCAGTGGCCGTCGTTCGTGGATTATATAAAAACATATATATATATATATAAGTGAAATACGACCAAATGCCAGAGTAAGCGATGAAAATCAATGTGTTCAGACGCAAAAGCCAGGAAGAAAAAGAAGAGGCATCAGCACAGCTGAGTGCGTCTGGGTGTGTGTATAAGTGTACGGAAGGCAGCAACAAAAGCGAGTGAAATAAATATGTACATACATATTTGCAGCCAAAATAAAGTGCAACAATGTCTCGAGGTCTGATTATGGTAACAAATTATTGCTGCACTTAGCAAAAATTTTGTCTCCTGCTTTTGAATCGATCTTCAACGAAAGGACAAAGTAAGTCGGCCATTTTTATTGTATTTTCTCTTTGCTGTCCAATAGAATAAAATACCGCAAATTGCGTTTAATTGCTTTGAACTTTATGCGGGAACGTTAACATTTCACCGTGAACGGATGCTTTTGTTAGAAGATTGTGTGTTCAGACCGAACTTGAAACTGGAAATGCGGGGACTTATGTAAACAAAACAGGCAAAGCGATACCTTATGTACTCAAAGAATATTTATATGAGTAAGTGTGCGTTCTTTGCTGATACTCTGTATTATCTTTGTGGTCAAAGCAAATGATTTCAATTTTATTTTACTTTCCACTACTTTCATTTCAATCTTAATTTGTTGTCTCTTTTACTCCACCCCTCCCCCGCTTAGTGAATCAGCTGTGACTGTATGTGTGTGTGAGGGAGAAGCAAAGAGAGAAGACAAAGAAACTGTTAGCTTCGACTTTGCTGTATCCTTGAATTCGTCTCATTTTGTTCCCTATTCCTTTTTTGCGCAGAAATACAGACAACAAAGGAAATGGCAATGAAACTGTTGACGGCTCGTGTGGCTCATCCATATTGATTTAATATTTGCATTGATATTGATTTGTTTAAATGAGAGCCATGCAGACTGCTTGCATAAGCAATTAGTTGCTAGCTGATTGGATTTCGGTGCCAAGTGCGCAATACATTCACGAGTCTTGGCGAAGTCTTCTAAATACTGTAGACGAACTAACGGTTGTATCTGGTCTGCCACTTCACCTATGTATTTGTTGGCAGCCATATTAACTTTGGAGAGATCAAAGGCGATGAGAAAAATACAGGAAATGTGTTAATATTTGCCAAAGAGTTGTATTAGATTGAAAGCAACCTTCGATTTTCTGATTAGGGATTTTTGTACGTACATAAGAATTGCATGCAATAAGTTAGTTGCCGTTTATTATTAATAATAATAATCAAACATTCTTATTTCAATATTAGCATGCCTACATCAATAATATACAAGAAATAATGAGACAAGAGAGTCCGACCATCTAATGCCCTTTAACTAAGAAAGACGATCGCATATTTCAAGGGGGCAGACAGACAGGAAGAAGGACTTGGCTATATGGCTTAATATGGTCGAAATCGCTCCTACTATACTTGCTAGTTTATTATAACCTTGCCGAGAGTATTATAATGTTGACCAGAAGTTTGCATAAAGTACATATATATGTATGTATGTACATATATTTTTGATCAGCATCACCAGCCGAGTCGATCTAGCCATATCCGTCTGTCTGTTTCTACGCAAACTAGTCTGTCAGTTTTAAATATATCGGACTGAAACTTCGGACCAACCTTTGTTTCTGTCGCGGGTTGTATATAAGTCGGAACCGCCGGAATCGAAACATTGCATCGCATAGCTGCCATAGGAACGATTGGGAAAATTATATATTTTTTTAAAGTAATTGATTAATTCTTTATAAATTACTTTTAAATAATTATATTAGCTTATCCTGAAATTCTTATTAAAATCGGACCACTATATCCTATGGCTGCCATAGGAACAATGGGAGAAAATAGGTCATTGACCCTAACTCTGGAGTTTATTAATATAAGTCATTTATTATTAGACAATATACTTCATATACATTAAAGCCAATATAGAAAATGAAAAACCAAAAAAATCGGATCACTATATCCTATAACTGTCATACAAACTATATAAAGGCTTGAAGGCAACTAGTCTGCAAGGGTATTCTAAGCTCGGGCCCCGAAGCTAGCCTTCCTTTCTTGTTTTTGTAAGCCACTGGACCACTGAATAAATGTAATTTAAATGAGATCCCGCATCTGTCTGCATCGTATATACACACTGATCTATTCTGTAATCACACAAAGATCTCTGCCTGCACTCGATCATAAGTTACTCAAGGGAGGGCAGAAAGTCAAAGCGCCTTATTTGCGGATCTACGTGGTTTAATGATTTTTCATGAATGTTGATAAAGCAATTTAGCCGTCTTCTTCCTATAAAATAAAAGAAACAAGAAAGGAAGCCTTCCTTTGGGTTTTCGGGTCTTCGGGATCCGAAGCTTAGAATACCGTTGCAGACTAGTTGCCTTCAAACCCTTCTATAGTTTGCAAATTGGCTTAAATATTTTTTAAGTACATTGTCCAAGAATGAATTAATTAATAAACACCAGAGTTATGGTCAATGACCCATTTCTCTCATCGTTCCTATGACAGCTATAGGATATAGTTTGACAATATTTTCAGGATAGGTTAATATAGTTGTTTAAAAGTGATTTATAAGGATCAATCGATTATCTTAAAAAATATCAAATTTCCTACCTTTTTCCCAATCGTTCCTGATGTAGGGTTTTGATTCCGGCCGTTCTGACTTATATACTACCTGCATGTTTGCGTAGATACAGACAGACGGAAAAATTGGCTAGATGATGATGTTGGTCAGGAATATATGTACGTGATGGGTACCGCGTTGCAAACTTGTGGTCAAAATTATAATTCCCTCTGTAAGGGTATAAAAACCAACAATCGCAGTCTTATCTCGAAGTCACCGAAACCGAAACCCAAATTCATTTTTCGTTTTTTGGTTTTGTAACTGCTTTCTTATTTATGGTGCGTGGAATAAAACAAAGACCTTATCAACGGCTGCCTTCCTTTGCGCTACTATCTCAGATTCAAGTTTCAATTTCTTAAGGTTGTGCATTACTTTTCAGGGCCGTATATCATATTCGGACTGATAAATGAACACATCGAACTTTAGTGATTCTTTCCTTGTCTTCTTGTTTAAATGCATTTTATTAAAACTATGTACATATCCTAGTTTCTTTTGTTGGGAGCCTCATCAACTTTGCACCTTACATGTTTTCAGAATTTGTTGTGGATTCTATTTTTTTTTTAGTTTAAAAGCTTTGACGGAATTTTATACGCAATACAATATATTTTCCAAATTTGTTACGTATTTTCTACGCAATACAATATATTTTCCAAATTTGTTATAAAAGAATCCCAGACTTTGTAGACGGAATGAGAGATAAGTGAGAGTTAAAGAGAGTGGCAACCGCTGACTTTTTCCGTTCTCGTTCCGTTGTTGTTGCTCCGTCCCTGTTCCTCATCCACCTCTCACATCTACCATCCTCTTCTCGTCCACCTCCAATTGCTGTTTCTTTTGCGTTTTATTTTGCGTTATTTTGTTTGTTGGGTTCAATGACTTTGGACAACATGTGCAAGCCTGCAAAAAAACAAGAAAATTAAAAAGTAACAACAAAGCGAGCGTAACTTTCGGGGCTCTCCAAGAGAAAAAAGAGATGTGTAAAGGCAATGAACCCACCAAAATTTTAACACAGCTGATATGTTGAAAAGGTGAGAAATTTAGAAGAGAGACGTATATGTCTGGTCTGACAATACACCCGCTCCTTTTCTTCTCATTCCCCAATCAAAGCGTGATTTCCTTTTTATTAAGAATTACACTCAGAGTTGAGGGTTGCAAAAAGAGGATGAGGACTGGGGGCAGATAGAAAGGGTGAGAAAGAAAGGTGGCAAGCACACCAGAAATAGTTTTGATTGATACTCGTATTCATGCAATAGCTTTGATGGAATTTGTATTTCGACCCTTTATCGTTTTAATCAAAGGCAAACCCAAACAAGATAGAAAAGCTAGCTTCGGGACCCGAAGCTTAGAATACCCTTGCAGACCCGGTGCCTTCAAACCTTTCGATCGTTTGTACGGCGGCTATAGGATATAGTGTCTTTAAAAACTACATTTACCAGGAATGAATTCATTTTCTTGAAAAACACCAGAGTTATGCTCAATAACCCATGATCTCACATCGTTCCTATGGCAGCTATAGGATATAGTGGTCCGATTTTGGTAATACTTTCAGGATAGATTAACAAAGTTAACAAATTGAAGGGGTGGTGTAAAGATTCAGCCCGATAGCTTTAAACTGAGAGACTAGTTTACATAGCAACAGACAGACAGACAGACGAAGATGGTTAGATCGACTCGGCTGGTGATGCTGATCAGGAATGTATATGCTTTATAGGGTCGGAGATGTCTCCTTCACTGCGTTACAAAGTTGTGGTCAAAATTACAATACCCTCTGCAAGGGCATAAAAAATCAAAACAATTGAAAACATTTTCCATATGAATTCTATCTAACTCGCCCACAAAGAGCTTTTATTATGTTTTTTTTTTTTGTATTTGTACGGGTTGTAGCGAATTTACAAAAATAAACAACATGTAGTCATCGCATGGTTTTTGGATTGTTGGAATAATGTTGTGGGGAAATTCGCTTTAATATACACACATACATATGTGCATACATACAGCTGCGGCATAAATAATACCGCCATGGCACTCATATATCTTTATATGTATTACATTATTCTCATATTAATTGTTAATACCCTTGCAGAGGGTATTATAATTCCAACCAAAGTTTGTAACGCAGTTAAGGATACATATCCGTCCCTATAAAGTATATATATATATTCCTCATCAGCATCACCAGCCGAGTCGATCTAGCTATGTCCGTCTATCCGTCTGTCTGTCCGTTTGTCGGTTGCTATGTAAACTAGTCTCTCAGTTTTAAAGCTATCGGGCCGACCTCTCTTTCTGTTGCAGGTGGTATATAAGTCGGAACGGCTGGAATCGGAACATAACATCACATAGCTGCCATAGGAACGAATGGGAAAAAGTGCCATAATTTTGCAATTTTGTAGTATAATTAATTAATTATTTACAAAACACTATATAATGACTATATTGACATATCCTAAAAGTATAATCAAAATCGGACTACTGTATCCTATAGCCGATAGGAAAAAAGTGACATTGACCATAACATAGCTTAGAATACCCTTGCAGACTAGTTGCCTTCTTAAATTAGCTTTTTTATGACTGTTGTCTATTCAATACTAATATGCATTTCACGAGGCATAACTATCAATATTTTCGAACTATTTTTAGGATTCTATTTAATGCAATATAATAGAAAACTAAAAATATAAAAAGACAAAAAAAAATACGTTTTTTTTACAAAAGTTATTGTTTGCCGCACCTGTACATTTGTATGTAAATACTTAGTGACGTCTTGGAACGGTTGTTTCTCTATTATTGGATTTATGTAGTTTTTTTTTTAATATATACAAATTTAGGTAAATTCAAGTTTACTAAATAAATGAGCTCCAATTTTTTTAAGAGGTTTTTAATTATTCCCCGCGCTTGTACATAATTCAAAATGTATTCCTTCTGAGGCAGATTATCAAAGTGATGGGTCATCGGCTATCTATGTATTAGTTTCCATCGTTTCTCGTACCCATTTACATCCACAAACGCCTTTTAAAATGACGGCCACACTCAGCTTTGGTGTCACAGCTGTCTTAGCTCTCAACCTTAAACCTTCCGCTTCTACGTGGAAAGCCCATTACAGTAACACTTCGTTTGTCGATTTCCACTACCTTCATCATTCTCCCTTTCCCCTCTATCTCCCTGAGCTGACGAGTCAATCACAGTCACGTGTGGGCCAAATTACAAGAACAGCTGTGTATGCGTGTGCTTGTGTGCTGGAAAACTTTAAAGACAACACAGCCAGACACAAAGAGGTGAAAGAATTGGCAAGTAGGCAGTGCCAAGGGCTGTACAGTAAAAATGATACAGTGAGACGCTTAACTTCAAATGGATCCTCTAAAAAAAATGAGATGGCAATCATTTTGCCAAATTACGAAACTAAAAAAATCCTAACAAATTCAAATAACTTTCAATCAGCACCTATAACTGTGATTTCTGAAGGTATTTATGAGATTTATATCGATTATTAAATGATATTGCACGTATTTTAGGTATTTATGTATGTGATTATCCACTGGTTAACCTTCGTAACCAATGAGAATTGTACACAGGTCTGATCTGCGTTATGCTTTTGTAAGAGATCGTCTGCCTTGAGTCTATATTTATTCGCAATCAATCCAAAGTTTAGGGCTTGAAACTTTTCTAGAACGGAGTACTGTTCGATTTCACAAATTTCTAAATAAGGGAGTTAAGTATGGTAAACATAGCAAAATATATAGCAAAAAAAGTTTTAAGTTTTGCTTTCCGCTCTGCTATGACTTTGCTTTCATAAGGTTGTAAACCGTTTTATTATAAAATCAGCTGATCGACGCAATTAAGAGAAGTATTCGTGTATGTCGTCTGCTTATTTGTTGTATGTGTTAAAAACAACGGCGGTCATACATATGTATGTAAGTAGATAAAGCGAGAAAGGGAAAGAGAGCAAAAGAGTTGGCCCTTTTTGTATAACGGATGAAAAAGCGAAGAGAGGGAGAGCATGAAACAAGCTGTAGCAACATTTTACCATTGCCAAAACTCACACACATTTATGTACATATGTATACCTATGTACATACCTAAATATTAGTGGAACAATTATAACAATTAACTTTAACTATTACACACAAATAGATACAAATATTTAAACATTCGCAGAAACGTTTCTCGAATTCCATCTTAATTAAAATTAACTAAAGAAAGTCAGCCGTCAATCAGTGGACATTTTTAAGCTTGAAACCAGGGACCAACCACAGAGAAATAAACAAAAATAAAACATTTGAAGCCTAAGGGCTTTGATGACTCCATCGTTTCATCGTATCCATTTAAAGCGCCACCTAGTGGTTTTTATGAGTGAACAATTTTATGTTGAGCATGACTTTTCATGACTAAAAAGGCGAACCTACTTGGAAGCGATGTTCCCTTCGGTTCGAACACGTTTTATTTGGATGGAATGGGGAACCGTAAATATTTGGCTCGATCTTGTTATCTCTGGTCTAAATAAAGAGAAATGTATAGATTAGGAATGAGAAGAAAACCCAGACAACCGATTGATAGATTACAATTGCCCTTTTTAACTGCACACGAGTTTTCCCAATCAATTACTTACGTCGACAATTCTTAGAAATGTTCGAATATTTCCTATTATTAATTGTCTTTCATTGTGATTTTGAGATTCGATAGCTGAACTTTTCAATGTAAACTTCTTTAAAGTAATAATTTTGTTAATTATTTAAAAAAAAGGTCATGCAATATAAATGTTATTTTTTAAATTTTGGAACTAGCTCATATGTTCTTTTCTTTTAGCTGAAAGAGGGGTCAACGGCAGAAGCTTGTTTTCCTGTTTAGCCAGGCGGGCTAAGAGAGTCCCAGACCCCTGACTTGGGCCTTGGTCTTCGTCTTCGCATCGTATTGGACATGGCATTTCTTTGTCTGCCTGGCCCTGTGTCTTTGTTGTCGCCGGGTATCCTTCGGCTTTAAAACCTGGGTTATTTGAGTTCACTTCCCTGCTGTTTGGTCTTCTGCTGACGGACGTCTGACAAGTATTTGTGAATATGGATGTGAGTTGTCTGTGATTGTGTCTGCTGCCTTACAGTGGGTAAGAGTTAAGAAAAATGTATAAAATACAACGGTAGTCTCACAACTTCCAATATAAGTAAGTCGGTGAAGTTGTTGTTCATTGTTTCAAAAATATGCACCGACTGGCCGATTCGACTTTAGACTTTTACTAATTTAATTATTATTAACTATCTTGGAAATATGAAATTTATTTCTGTATATTTTCAAAATACTTTTAAAATTTACTAATCGTAATATTACGAAAATGTTAAGCAAGCGATATTTTATATTGCTTGTAATACCCTGTAGAAATTCTAACTGTGTGAATGCCAACATGTTGCAAGGAATGAGTCTTTATGGAGCAAAATATGAAGTATAAATCATATCAGCCAGAGAAGAGCCGCGAAAAGTTTGTACTGTCTGATAGTGTGAGTGCTGCTTCTGATAAGATTCGCTTCGCAGGAGAGAAAATAGAGAGGCGGAAAGATGAACAAGCAAACATAAATTCTGAATGTTGTTGCTGTTGTCTGGGTCGCTGACGAATTTCGGGGCTGCTATATTCGGATGTAAATATATGTACATCTGTCTGTACATATATGTATATTAATATATTTTACATTGAAAGCGCATGCGTTGTTGTTGTTATTTTTTGGCTTTGACTCCTCTTCTTCGTTAAGAAATCTGCCAACAAGTCCCAAGCTGATTCTTGTATATGCCAATACACATATCGTTATATACAAACCGAACAGCTATTTTCGTACATAACACTCGACAACATGGCATCTCAAACATATGGAAACGGGTTCGCAGTCGGACTGTCGCGCTGTCCCTGTCTTTTATTTTGTTGTATTCGTATCTTGATCTGCACTTGTGACAGTGTGGTGTATATTTTCTGTATCTGTGAGTGGCTGTTGTTATTGAATCACTATCGCAACAAATATTGTGCTTGCACCACTATGTTCGTGCACCACTACATATTTACTGGGCTTATCATGTGCCCCTGCCTGTATAGATACGTTTGCTTCCATATGATTTTTGTGTACATTTTCGTCGGAACAGCAACATGTTGCTGGCGACATGTTGCTACAAAAAAAAACACAAAACACTAGCCAAATGTACGACGTAGTTTTCCCCTTATGTACACGCGGGCAAATAGTATATAGATACCACATACACACACTCAAACAAAGCGGGCTGGCTGGCTGGCTGGCTGGCAGCAGCTCAGCTGTTTTAGAAAGTTGCCGTCAGCAGAAGCGAACGGTTCATACTTTGCTTGGCGCATTTAGTCGATTCACTTCATTTCGAGACGTCGAAGCGAACACACACGTCTCACAATTCGAGTTCGAGTCCAATTTTGAGTCCGATTCGAAAATAAATATATAGTCCCCTATTACGCTCATTTTTCTCCTTGTGCGTGAGTGCGAAGTGCAGCCAGTGGCTCAAAAAAAAAACCCTTCAAAATCTAAGCAAACAAGTTTGTTTCGCCAATAATCGCGATACCTGCTGATTTCGTTTCGTGCGACTGAACAGCCGTGAATTGAGTGAGAGACTCCAACATACACACCCGCCAAACCGACCTTTTTGAGTGTTTGTGTTTCATTTCACGTTTTTTCCGAATCGCGCGCTGTTAACAAGCGTTGATAATTCAAATGCAGCTAAGCGAACGCTCCAAAAAATGTGGCCACTGCCATTATTTCAAGCTCAGGACTAAAGGCAAACAAATAAGTCATCAACGAAATCAAAGGCGACAAAAGGCTGCCACAGTTAATACCTAAAAAAAAGGAACAAATAAATCTATTTTGTGTGCGCATGCAAAGTAATCCAACAAAAATTAAAAAATAAATCCAAATATTTAGTTTGGCCAAGGCAAAAAGGTTGGTGCAAAATCAAAAATAATTGTATGGCTTTAAAAGGCATCGGTATGTGATGTGATTTAGTGACGTTGCTTTTAGCCACTCAGCTGGCCAGCTGCGCATGTGTTGGTGACGTAATGCCAAGGCACTGAAACTACATACTAATACAACGCAATTGTCGAAGCTCTGCCCCCAACCTCCCACATTCACATTTTCGAATAATTGAAGATCGCACACAAGTACACAGTAGAGCTTCTACAATTTAAACTTTCAGTTTGGTCCAATGATGGGTATAATCTAAAAACTAACTGATGAAATTATGAGAATTCAGTTGCATTTGGATTAACAAACCCCATTTTTCAGAAATAAATTTGACCACAAAAAAAAATTTTATTTAGGGGAAGCCCATAGAAATCAATTTTAATTTTTGTAAAACAAAATTTAACAGTTTTTTTTTGTTATTTATCATTAATAAGAGTCATTTATTGTTTTAATTATACAAAACAAATATATAAGTTATTTAAATTTGTATTACAGATATTAAGTTTTGATTTAAGCTATATAACAAATTAGTTTTGTTAAATTCAACTGTTGGCCTTATACATATTTTTTCTTTAGTTACATAAAATTCAACCTAGCAAAGTGGTACTGTTGCACTTATGGTGCTTGTGTAGGTATACACTTTGGGAGACTTGCGACGCCCCCTTCAGCGTTATTTGACTGACAAACAGTTATATACACATATATCTATAAATTACTGAAAAGGCAATTGAAATCATGCTCTCTGCCTCTGCCCTTCTCCACCACTGCCTCACCCATTACTTCATTTTTCTCTCTCATTCTTTCTCTCTTTGCACTCCCTCAAATGTTGTTTGAGTGTGTGTTTTTGTTAGTGAAGTCGGGAAAACTACTCGATTTTTTTTTTATATAATTGACATACATTTTCCAATTGTGTCGTTGCAATCGCTGTGTGTCAACACTTTGGTTGCTGCTTTGCATGGGGCATCTATCACTTGTAAACTAGCTTTATCAACTTCTATTCTTCTAACCTTCTATATGTTTTTCTCCCTCTCTTTTTGTAACTTGTTTGTGACGATCAGGTGTGTGGAAGAAGAGGAAGCAGAGCGTTAACCAACAGATCAATTTGCATTATTAAACATCAATAAACTGCTAACAACTCCGATCAATAATCACAAATCGCTCAACATTTGAAAACCACCCACTTGTCCAGATTGTAAAATTAAATCCGAAAATTAAAGAACAAAAAAAAAGAAAGAGTTGGGCCTCATACATGTTAAATTTATTTCAATTTAACTAAACTTGGAGAACACATGATGTGCAACTTTCGCTATCTGTAAACCGGAACCCTTTGAAGGTTTTTTTTTTTGGCAGATAATCAAAACAATGGCGAAAATAGACATGGCAAATCAAAGCAAACAGCTGTTTCTGAAAAATGAACTTGGGTGTTTGTCACTTTTTAACGTAACGTACGACAAATATAAATCAATTTAGAGAACCAAATAAAATGTAACACGCACATTTAAACATATGCTTGAGCATTCGTCATACAGTTGCGGCAAAAATATTAGCACCATTTGGAACTTTGGTCTTTATTATTCTACAACATAAATGTTTTTAAACAATTTATTTTTTTGTTTGTATTGTTGTGAAGGCCTATATCTGTACTGTATAAAAAAAGTGTATTTACTCTTAAAATTCCAACGCTTTTTCTACATAAGCGAATTAAGCGACAAAGGTCCTAATGAATCGGCAATATGAAAATAACATAAAAAAACTCATATTATAAGGTTATACTTATGCTTAAGTGGGGTAAATCATCGATTGCTAACATAAAATGATAAGCATTGCATTATATGTTTCCAAACAAAAAAGACAATAAAACACTTTGTAAAATCCACGTTGCTGTTAAATCGATTTGCCATGAGAGCAAGAGGGACCTTAAAGTCGGCTACAGAGCTTAGAAAGAAACTTATCACATCATAAAGCATCAGATATGTTTGGAATTGCTTCATGTTTGGTTATGCAGATTACGAAATTGCTTTGTTATGAGTCCTCCAGGGAATACCGTTGAGAATCTGTGGTCTAAACGTTGAAGAAATGTTTATAATGCTAAACCAAAGATCAATCGATATCCCAGGATAACATTGTATGGTCAGGTGACAAAGTCGTGGAGCAATATTTCAAAGGACAGGAGTAAGAGATTGTGGCTGTTATGCGGAGATATTTTGATTCTGCTGGTGCTGCCAACAGCTTTAAAAACTAATATTAACTTTTAACCCTAAGTTAATTAACATATTATATAGAAAAAATGTAAGATCTCATTATTATACCCTTGCAGAGGGTGTTACAATTTTGACCAGAATTTTGCAACGCATCTCCGACCCCATAAAGTATATACTTGGTTTTTTTGGTTTTTAACTTTCTTAAAACTGAATTTCTCAAGAATGAATTAATTGTTTTGAAAAACACCAGAGTTATGCTCAATGACCCATTTTCTCCCATCGTTCCTCTGACAGCTATAGGATATAGTGGTCCGATTTTATTGAAACTTTCAGGATTGATTAAAATAGTCATTAATAAGAGTTTCCTAAGAAATAATCTAAATATCTTTAAAAATGGCTTCCTATGGCAGCTATGTGATGTGGAGTTCCGATTCCGACCGTTCCGACTTAACAGATTGAAGGGTCGGTGCAAAGTTTCAGCCCAATAGTTTTAAAACTGAGAGACTAGTTTACATAGCAACGGACAGACGGACAGACAGCCAGACATGGCTAGATCGACTCGGCTGATGATGCTGATCAAGAATATATATACTTTATAGGGTCGGAATTGTCTCCTTCACTGCGTTACAAACTTCTGGTTAAAATTATAATACCCTCTGCACGGGTATAATTAGTGCCATGGTTCTAATATTTATGCCATAGCTGTATGTAATTTTAAACGTGCGCAGTTTGAAATGTAAATAAAGATGACGAAGGGATGTAGAGGGGCGAGATAAAGAAGTAAAGCACCGAATCGGAGTTGGCAAAGTACTGCGATAATAAAACTCTGTCACAGTGAACAGGAGAATACGAAAACGAAAGAGGAAAAGGAGGAGTACCTGGTGAACTAGCAGAAGGCATTAACACTTCTTGCGGTCATTTGCTTTTCGCTCGACAAAACGACCAACAAAAATGAAGAGAACATAAGAGTGTGCGTTTTTTGCTCTCGATTTGCAACACGGACATATTTTGGCTAAAAATAAAAACGTGCCATCGCCACTCACTTACACACACACCCATGTGTCCTGTTCTGGCATCCTCTCCTTCTCATCCTCCCACCCTCCTTCTCTCGCTCTCCCTTGCCCCATTCCAGGGGCCTAGCCCAACTCCACCAATGAGAGCAAGCGAGACATGCTCACGTGCTCACGTTACAGCAACGCACTCACACTCGCATACACGTGGCCACAGGCAAAAGAGGAAGAAACTGAAGAAGAGCAACTGGAATGCGTTTGTTTACATTGTTGTTTTGCATTTTTGTTTTTGCTCGCTTTGCTTTTGTTTTTATTTACTGCGCACATGTGAGCATCAGCAGGGCAATGGTGGGAGGGAGGAGGACAGGAAGATAGAGAGGGAGAGAGAAATATAGAGCAAGCGTGTGGGGGTGAGGTATACGATTAACTTTTTTGTTGTGTAAGAGAAATAGGGTTCCTCACTCTCCGTTCGAAATAATGTAATTGCGTTTCAGTTTGCCTTGTAATGTAACAAATGCGGTTCAATTATTTGCAATTAATTGTAAGAAATTTCCTTTTCTAATTACTTGTTTTCCCCTTTTTTCGTTGCAGCAAAATCAAAAATAATGGAATTTTAACAACGTTTTGAAAGGTGAGTAAAGGGGAATCCATTTGTAAACATTAAAATGCTTCCTAAAATGATAAATTTTGTCCGATGTCCCGATAAGTTCCTATACAGTATCTGAACGAGCCTCATTTTCGTAAAGAGAAAAAATAAACTGTAACTAGCAGAGAGGTGAATGGAGGGGTTTACATGGGTTAACCCATTGGAGGTGCGGCCCCTAGAAACCAACAAAATAAGAGATGCTCGCTCAGCTGTGAAGGTTTATGATTGGGGGGGTCACCACCACACTTACATGAACGAATTCGCTCACAATATATACACTTCACAAATTCCCGAATGAGGTAAGGTAAGGTCGACAGCGATTTCCATGAAAAACAATTGTCTAGCCATCAACCTGGGAAACCATAAAATTATTTTATCAACAGGTCGTTATATTTACACATATATTTACATTTAAATTCCATGATATTTTAGATTATTAATCTGAAATTAGTTTTCAATTAAACTAAAAATGTCAAATTTGTTATTTTATTTGTCAACAAAATGTATAAGTCTATAAAAATATTATCCCAAGAAAATAAAGTTAGATAGATAGCCAACATTTATTAGACCCTGTACCCAAATGGTAAAGGGTATATTAAGTTTGTGCAAATGTATGTAACAGGCAGAAGGAGGCGTGTCAGACTCATATACACATGTATAAATGTGCGCCTTCAATATATTTATACTGTATTAGCTATTGGGTAAAAAAGTATTTGATGGTGCACTAGTAGGACGTCTGACTAGCAACAGGTTCGAGTCCCAGACCAGACTCGGTGTAAAGAATTTTGGTTCGTTCTTGAATTATTTTGCTTATAACCAAATTGGTACAGGGGTCTGTAACAGTCGGGAAACTTGACTGTAACGTTCTTACTTGTTTTTAAGTTAATTTCTGATCCTTTCCCGATCAAATAAGCACTTCCGTTTGAAATGACACATCTCAACTAGTCTGCAAGCAAATGGGAAGAATGTAATTAAACTTTTTCCTGACGCATGCCTTGAATGACTAAAGTAAAATACGAGCGTATGAGAGGTGATGCGAAAACACCACAAAAAGGCGTTCTCTTTGTTTCCTAGGTAGCAGTCGATGCACTCACGTGCTAAATTATTTTGGGATTTCATAATGCTTGATAAGGAAACCCAAAACAAACGAAAGGCGAATGGAACTTGTTTTCATATGTTGCAACATAACAATTGTTGTTTTTCTTATCTGCTGTGAACGGGTTTTTCCTCGCAACTTAGAGCGCCCCTGGTGGCAGTTTTCGTGGGCTGCCTTTCACCACTTGGCGCGCCTTAATATTATTTTCTAGTTTTCTCCCATTTCCTCGCTTCCATTTTCCGCTCAAATTTTATAATGTGCGTTGATAAAATAATAAATAAGATAAAATGAAATGAAACTTACATGTGCCATAAATAAATAATTTAAGCACAGAAACACACTTACAGATACACAAATACAATTGCCCGCAAGAGCTGAGCGCATTGCAAAATCGAAAAGCATGCCAAGGACAGTAGTCGAGCTAAATGAAATTAGTCCAACAATGCGCCCCCTCTGCATCCCCCTGCCCTCCCACTCCTTCAACCTGCTCGATCGGTTTGCCAAGAAGTACAGCACAAAGGCAAACTTTGCCAATGGAGAGGAAAAATGGGGGAAATAAAGTGATAAGCACCGACTGCGATGACAAAGTTTTGATCATCTTAATTGTAAAAAGGCAATGATTTGTCAACGGAAACAAAATTTTTTAAATTTAATTTTTCTGAATACAGAATTAGACAAATGAAACTTGCTTAAGGCAAACTATTTCGAGTCTCGTACCAATCCGTGAATATTAATTAGTGTATTATAATTTTGACCAGAAGTTTGTAACGCAGTGAGGAAGACGTCTCCGACCCTATAAAGTACATATATTCTTGATCAGCATCACCAGCCGAGTCGATCTAGCCATGTCCGTCTGTCTGTCTGTCCGTCTGTCTGTCCGTATGTCCGTCAGTCGGTTGCTATGTAAACTAGTCTGTCAGTTTTAAAGCTATCGGGCTGTAACTTTGCACCAACCCTTCAATGCAGGTAGTATATAAGTCGGAATCGGAACACTACATCGCATAGCTGCCATAGAAACGATTTGGAAAAAGTGTCATATATTTGCTATTTTTTAAGATAATAATTTAATTTTTTTGGGAAACTCTATTTAATGACCATTTTAACATATTCTGAAAGTATCATCAAAATCTGACCACTATATCTTAAAGCTGCCATAGGAACGATGGGAGAAAATGGGTCATTTAGCATATTTCTGTTGTTTTTCAAGACAATTAATTCATTCTTGAGAAATACAGTTTTCATAGACATTAAAGCCGTTTTAGAAAATGTAAAACCAAAATTTGGATCACCCTATTAGCTGCCATACAAACGATTAAACAGTTTTAAGGTAACTGGTCTGCAAGGGTATTCTAAGCTTCGGGCCACGAAGCTAGCCTTCCTTTCTTGTTGTTGATTAGTAAAGTTGTACTTTATAAATACAGTTAAACTGTGATTTCTAAGGAATCAATTTATTCTTTGCAACAGAAATAAATTGATTGTCTAATATTTCAATTAAAACTAATATTTCAAAATTTGCAAGAGTAAAAAAACATACAACTTAATATATTTTTCATCCTCGCCTCGTTTCGATTTCTCGAGGAAAATTTTTGCGGGTAAAATTATTCTCTCGTCTTTTTTTCCGTTTTGCAAATGATGATGGACAGTTGAAATGGGAGGAAATAAAATAAAATGGAAGTGAACTGAAGAGTTGCCCATAATGTAATCGAATATTATTATTAAAGTCTGACGCTCCGTTCGCTTGTCCCCATTTTCATACGGGTTTTCTCATTTGTGTGTGTATTGCCTATTGTGGGCCAAGAGTATTTTGTAGCTATGTATGTATATATGAGTGTGGCATAAACAAAACTTAACAAACATACACATGCGAACTGCAAACATTGCCAGCGGATTGCAAAGCAATACAAAAATCAGATGTTTCTTATACATACACACACACACAGTTAGACAAAAATACACAGAGAGTTAAAAGCTCTCTCAAGACCCCTCTCTTTTTTTGGGGTTATGTATTTGTGCCTGCTCGCGCGCTAGTTATGTATTGTGTATGCAGGTCAAGAAGAAACGCAAAAACAAAAGCAAAAGTAAAGACTAAAGACAAACATGTTTACCAAGCGAAAGAGATAAAGATAAAGAGAGCGTGCGCGTTCTTGGGCTCTCGCGCTCGCCCACTGTCCCGCTCTCCCTGGCAACATGTTGCTGACTGCTCGTGCTGCAACAGCTGTTTTCTGTATACGCCATACATGTGCATGTGCACATGCATTTGTGCCTCGTAATTTGGTTTCGGTTTCCATTCACAAACTGCTGTTGCTAGGCGACGTTTTAGCAAACCTTAGCAAACCTTAGCAAACAACAACAACTAAAGAGTAGCAAAAACAACATACAAAATCAAAATTTCGAAACACAAGAAGAGCAATAACAAACTGCCAGCATTACTTACTTACTACTCTTTCCAAATATTTATTTTAGCTGCAAAAGCTAAATTATATTTAGATTCAAATTCTTTGTTCTAATTACCAAAATTAATGGGTTTTAATCAAATTGGAATAATTATTATAACCTATACTACTGGGCAATATGCAATGGTTTTAAATTTAACGTCTAATATTCCAACTAGTTATCAAATGTACATACTTATATTAAAGGTTATACAAATTGAGTGTGTCTAAGAGTTTCCTGTTACCATTACTCCAAAAATTATCCCAAACTAATGGAAGCACGGGCATGTTTAGTGATCTAATTTCTATTTCTATTCTAATTATTTATCTATTTCATGTCCTATCTGAACCGTTGTTTACAGATGCTATAATGGTAGATAATGTGGTATTTTTTTTTAGAGTATCCGTAGTGCAGTGCAACAAAATGACCTTGAAATCCATTCAAGGCTCGGCTCAATGACGTCACGCCATTAGCAACATGTTGCCACCATTCAAGCAGAGGGAATTTGACGGGGGTGGAGACGATAGGATAGGAGGGAAGTGGGGAGTTTCAGACTGATGCCTCGTGCATTACCAAATGGCTTGACATGTTGCTCCTAACTGGGTCTCCAGTTAAGCAACGACCTGGTTTCCAACTCATTTTTTTCCACTCATCAGTATGTGTGCAGCAGTGCTGTCTACTATGTGCGTTCAGGCTAAATAGGGGCCATGTCAGTGTGTCGCAGTTAACAATTGACTAAGAATTCTGCAGGGCTTTGTTGCCTAGTGCGTTGCTCCGATGCGGAAGGATAAACTAAAGTAAACCATGTCAGCTATGTAAAATACCACACGGCTATACAATGTGGGGGAGGACCTTGGGGATTCGATTCAAGTTGAGTGCGCTTTATGCCACACAGGGTACCCCATGTAATTCGACCTTGCTGGTGCAGGCAGCTACATCTGTTGCTGCCCTCCTTCAATATATGAAAAGCATTTCTCAATGCAGAGCCTTCACCTACATTTTAAGAAAAATCAGCAAAGACTATAAATAATCCGCCATAACTTTATTGACATTAAAGAAATGGTCTTTATCGGCCTTTTCCTAAAATGTAAATATCTTCAATAATATCAATGTCAATCTTTCTTAGTGACATTTTTAGCTACGTTTTTAGAGCAGCTATATTAAATTTTTTGTCTGATTTTAAAGCCGCTTTCAGTAATTTCCTAGAATAAAATGGAATTAATTAGGGTTCCTAATGCAGCAAAATTGTATGTATTCTAGCCTTTTCGTTTTGTGTAAAGAACCTGTCGTTATAGCTGTCGAACTGAATGAAGAGTTTGTGACGCAACCAAATGTTTTAATCTTATACTTAATACAAACTCTTTCTAGTTTTAACCATTAAAAAATGATTGTTGAACTAAAAGCATGCTTGTTCGTTATTTTTCAGTGTACTTCCGGTGCAAGAAGCAGCCGCAGCAGCAACAGCAGCTTAGCTAGAGGAACCGCAATCGGAAGAGAAATTAACTTCAGGTCCAAAGGCCCGCCAAGTACCAAGAACCATGATACCCACCAGCGTTACCAATTCGCCGCCACCAGCGGGCTTGGGCCAGAATGGAGCATCAGCATCAGCGGCTGGAGGAGGAGCTGGGATGGGGATGGGGCTGGGTGTGGGTGTTGGATCAGGTACCCTCAGTGGCGGCGTGGCAGCAGGAGCGCAAAACAGTTACGGATCCGTTGTGCTTGGATTGGCATCGCTCATTCTCGAGGGAAGACCAATTGCAGATGACGAGTATCAGCCGCATATTGTGTCATCAGCAGGAGCAGCATCGTCAGCAGGAGGGGGATCGGGATCTGGAGGAGGAGGAGGAGGAAGCAGCATCTCTGGCCGCCTCTCGCCGCGGCCCTCTACTTCGCGTGCAGCCGTCAATATCATCACGAATCCCTATGGCTCCATGGGAGGATCAGAAAACAGGGCTGGCAACGGAACTGAAAACGGTTCGACAGGAGGACCATCCAGCTCCAGCTCGGTCACCCATCAGCGCTGGACGCAGAAGCTATGTCAGCTGCGCCAGATTTCACCTGCGGCCCAAGCGATGAGTGCCGAACCCGAACTAGTGGCTTTGGCCATTAATGATCTCAATAAGGATCACGGCGACTACGAGATCGTGAGAAGAGTAATGCTCAATAGAGCGGGAGGAATGGGCGGGGGATTGGGTATGGGAACGGGCATGGGAATGGGAACAGGAGGTGGCGGGGGCAGTGCTGGATGCACCAACAACTCCAGTGCCGCCAGTTCGCCTGGTTCGAATGCGTCGGACAACATCCTTCACTCCCTGCAATCGCTGGCTACCACTTGCCTCAGAGGTGGACCGGCCCTGGCCCCGTCACCTGTTGAGACGCGTCCCCTAAATCTATCTTTCATCTGGGCAGGACCAGGGGGATCGGCAGGAGCATTAACAGGAGCAGAAACTACCACGAGCACCACAACGACGTCCACTGCCAGCAGCGGAGCCAGCAGCTCCGCATCGCGGTCCAAACACGGGCCGCACTGTGATCAGTTCCTCAGGAAGATGGGTCTAGCCAAGGGGGAAAAGCCATCGGAGGCTGAGGAGCACATCTGTGATATGTCCTACGTAAATATGACCGTAAGTGTGCCTAGAAATGTAGCCGAAATTTGAAATTTATTAGACTGACTCCAAATCCCTCTGCCTGCAGTGCAATCGTTGGCGGGCCTACTGCATGAAGATGGAGGCCATCCTGGCCAGACGCGAACCTGTTTGCATCGAGGTCTACCTTGGCCCCGTAAGCCACAAACTGTTACTGGAACAGTGGATTATTAGCGGCAAGGAAAAGTGAGTGAATAGAGAACTGCGTATAGGTTTTAGTCCTCTAAATTTGTTTTGCCTTTTACAGAGTGCCGCCGCCCACGATGACGCTGCCATCTTTATGCAGCGCCATTCGGAGTCAGTTGTATTTTTCCCAGATTGTGGCCTGGTGCGATCTACTCCGCAAATGCGATCCATCGGTGTATGACAGTGGCCGGGTAATCTTCTCCGGCTGCGGCAACAATGCTGGGGATCTGGCCTCCAGTTACTCTGCCAGTGGTGGGCAGAGGAGACCCCGCCTCAACGTATTCTACAGGATCAAGCAGCACTCGGCAGCAAGTGGCAACGGGCAGTACCTAGAGGATGGCTTCAGTGCCAAGGCGAATGTTCACAATTTTCCCAACGTCAATGTCTCGGAGAGCTACAGCATCTCCGTGTGCGTGAGAAGTTTGCCCAGAATAAATGGTGGCTTGCCGCAAGTGGAGCCACTGGTTCAAAGCCCCGCAGCCAGGGGCTTGCGAGCCTGCGCAGATTCAGCGACCACGCCTACTGAAGGAGGTGGACTTCTTGCTGCCACACCCACTGGCTTAGGCGCTAGAATTAGTGCTTTAACCCCAACGACAACAAAAACAACGCCTAGCGGATCCAACTGTGATAATGGAAAACCAGGAATGGGCCAGGGATTGGATGAATTTGATGGAGACTCGAGTTTGAGCCACCGAGAAAGGCAGCTGCAGAAATACAGAAAGCGAATGCTGCGACGGGACAAGAAAAGGGAACGCAAATCATCGACGGAGCGTGCTCAGAACGCAGAGGAGCCCATGGATGAGGGCGAGGAATCCCAGTCTCAGTCGCAGTCTGTGTCTCTCCCTCAGGTCCACTCGCTCTCACAGTCGGAAAGCCAATCCCTGGCCATAAGTTTGCAGCAACCTCGACGAATCGCTATGATCTCCACCGGCACACAGACCTCCTTGAGCAGCTGCCAACAATGTGGAAGCGAAAAAACTCTGCTTTGCCTCAGCTGCACGGCCGGAGGAGCTAGCGGATCTTCCAATGGATCAGCAAATAAGGGATCGAAGCAAGTGGCAGCTTGCGAAAAGTCAGAGGAGCTTGATGACGGCGATACGACGGCCTCCGATATGGAGGAGACATCTAGTTGCAGCCTCAGTAGCAGTGATCTCATTGTGGGCACACCTCGCAACAAGGCCGAGCTCCTGCTGCAGGCTATCCAGCGCACGCCAAAGAACCGCAGTCGGAAGCCCCATCATGTGGCAGAAGCAGGTGGAGCTCCCGGGGTCCCCTGTCGGACTTCAGATCTCAGTGGGGGACAGAACAACAACCAGGCCAATGTCGCCCCCCTCATCAGTGGCTGTCAGGTCTGCAAACGACAGAAAACGCAGCACAATTTTGCTCACGGAAATAGAAATGGCCAGGAACCCACCATTGCAGACCACGAGAGTAATGGCCTTGGGAACATGGAGCAGGAGGCGGCGAAACCATCGGAGGCACAGGTAAGAGCCGTTTTTATTATATGCTGCTTAACAAAAATAAAAAATAAAATAAATACAATATTAATTCCTGGTGGATCGGACATCCTTATTTTCGCCTAGATCGCCTCCACCAAACTGACGCCGAATATCGAACGTTGCTCGCTGAATCTCACTGAACGTTGCACGACGCCCCCACCCGACCACATAGTGGTGCAGTTCAAGACGCCGCTGAGCCAAATGCCGGCGAAACTGCAACCGGATGCCATGGTGCCATTGCAACAGCAGCCCCTCGGGAAATCCTCGCCCAAGCTGAGTCAGCTGAGGCTGAATTGTGGCAATGGGCCTACAGAGAGTGAGACGCCTCCGCCAATTGTGTCGCCTCTGATGCGGAAAGCTCTGCCCAAGATCAACCTCACAACAATCTTCTGCAGCTCGGCTCCCATTGCCATCGGATGTCCCGCCTTCAGTTTCGAACCGGGTACCCTCAGTCATGCCCATTCGCAGCTATTAGCTTCCGACACGGGTGCCAATCCCCCCGTGCAGAAGTCCTTCTCCGCTCCCACGTTGCCGCATGCGGCTTCGCTATCAGTGTTTCCAAGGTTCTCCAAGCAGGCGCTGGCTGCTCACAAGCGGCGATCCCGCCATTTGAGCGACCGTAGCGATCGCAGCTCCCTGGGATCTGATGAGCAGTTGTCTGACGAGGATCTGGAGTCGGGATTATGCAGTCCAGCGGGATCTCCGCTAAAATCTCGCGTCCGATTTGCCGCCCATTTTGGCGGGCGCCCGCTTCTGGGTAATCTGGAAGAGTCATTGCTGCAGCGCAGGCTGATGCCAAAAATCGAAGTAATGGGCTTTAAGCTGCAGTTGGGCGCCTCCGGGGGATTCTGCCCCACACAGTTGACCATCCCGGCGATGTCGTACTTCTACGAGTTACACGGAGAGACGCTGAGCACGCCCTATCTGGTAAGATGGTTTTAATTTTCCCCGAAATATATGCTTTTATAAAAAGCCAAGTAAAATGTTTGAAATGTTGAGGCTTTAAGTTATATTTTGAATAAGTTTTTATAAATGATTTCATTATATTATTATTTTCACCAATAATAAACCAATCAAACTGTTAATATAGATAATTTAAAAAGACGTGAATTAAAACTTCGTATATCTATTTCAGTGCGAGATTCGTCTGCCTCGAAAGGGATACTCGGTGCCAAGGACGGGTACGGTGCAGGCCACGCTGCTGAATCCCATGGGCACGGTTGTCCGAATGTTTGTGATACCCTACGACATGCGGGACATGCCCCCGCTGCATCGCACCTTTATTCGGCAGCGCATCCTGGCCGAGGAGCTGAGCCTGGAGCAAGATTCCGCTCCGCCAGTGAGCACACGCAGTCCCACGGCCTGCAGCACCACCAGCAAACTCGGACACTTTATCACCGCCGAGCAAATGAAGAGATTGCGCTATTCTATACACTTGAGGTAAATTATAAAATTGTAAAGGGGGAAAACACACTTTGAGAGATGTTCAATGTGAGCTTCCTTTTGAGTTTATCATTTTGAGTTTAACATCCCATGTTGTCATCCACAGGTTCCAGACATCTCGCTCCGGACGACTGTCGCTGCACACAGATATCCGCTTGCTGATCTCACGGCGCACAGACTGCGACACAGCGGCTGCCCATGCAAAGGGAGTTTTGGAAGCACCCAACGAACTGGTGACCGATACCCTGATGCCCGGCGAACCGCGCTACAGTGCTCGTCAGGAGAGCGGCGGCAGGATTTAGTAGCTACTGTGTGCCCTAGACGGCACCTTTGAGCTACTTCGACGCCTTTGCAAGCAGCTCCACGAGAAATGGCAACAGAAGCATCGGGAGCAGCAGGATATCTGGCAGTGGCCCAAATACCAATTATAGGACGAAAAGGCGGAGGACAGGAGGCGAAAGAAACTCCTGTGTTTGTGACAACCAACCAACTGCTTTATTAGTTATCGTTTAATCTACCCCTATGCTTAGTTTCTTACAATTTTTAATTCGGTATTCCGCCTCGCTTGAGGTTGTTTTTTCGTTTAGTTTAAATTACTGGAAAATGTTTGTGTGAAAACATTGCGATGTAAAATGTTAATCTTGTTGAATATGAAAGCAATCGTAACAGTCGGACAGCAGTCGTTCAGACCAGCGCAGTAAATCTAATCAAATCCTTTGTAACCGCATCTGCACCTGCAGCTGTAGCTGAATCTGTATCTTTGGGGTCCACTTTGAGAGAAGAATCAAGAGGGAGCTAGAAATACTAAACTACGCAATGTGTGAGTGTAAGAACGCTAATTAAGAATGCGTGCAGATAGAACATGCAATACATATACATACATTAATATATAATTATGTATGATATGTGTAATCGTCTTGTAGCGTCATCAATTTTAAATGCAATTTTGTGGTGAAGATAGCGATTTGCTGTAGGTTTTAGAGCGTCGGACCATGATGTGAATTCGGATGGAAACAATGTGGGAGGGAGGGGGTTAGTTTATGCGCTCATATCGATCGTTGTTGTTAGTGTGTAGTGTGTTTTTAACCGAACCCAAGCCCCGCAAGCTGGTAACCAAAATTTAAATAATTTTCCAATGAGTGCAAGTTTAAAATTAAATTTCAATTTTAATTTGGTATTTCCGTTTCCCGTTCGAGAGTGTCTATTAAGCGTGCCTGTGATACGATATGAGCTGCATTTGGGATGGGGTATTTTTAATAGACTTTTTAGTTAAATACAATTAACGAACTACAATTTTCACATTATTTTCGCTGTTTTGTTTTCCAAATGCAATAAATGCTTGGAGTCCAATTGCACACTATGCAAAAGGGACTTTCGAAGCATATAATTGCCCCGCCAACTTCAAGCACAGCCCTATCTAAATAATATGACTATATGGATCTAGATGTGTTGAATTCTAACAAAATTTGTTTCCAATTGATACCTGACTATAACTATTGTATAACAACGTACTACAGCTATTAACAAATTTTCAATCTAGGTGGTATGAAAAAAAGTAAATACATAAAAACAAATAAAGAAAAAACAATAAAGAAAAATCAATAGATATGAAACCATAGTTATTGGGTATCATACAATTTACTTTGTTCAATTTGTTTTAAGTAGAGAGCTTAATGTGCGCTGTCAATAGCAATTATATGTATAACAATAACACCAATATACAATATAATGAATAGATGTGGTTTGTTTATGTTAATGAAGGGAAGGCACTGGTTTTACGAATTTAAAGGTCATTTTCATTTATGCTTGATTATATCGTCGTTGATAAAAATAATTTATTAAATATTGCCTAACTTTTAGTTTAATTTTAATTCGAAAAAAAAATAGTTTTAGCTTTTCTATTCGAAATGTTTTGTTATCAATCGCATTACAATTTTGAATTTATAGAAAGCCAAACAGCTAACATTCAGTCTCTGTCGACGAACACGCTGCAAAAATTAACATTGACATTAACAGAGAGCAATCGAAAAAACAAAATCAAAATATCGTTGTGATGGTATTTCAATTTGTACAATATATTTGTTTTGCAATAACTTTTCAGATTGGTTTGTTTTACTGCCAGCCTTTACAATACCTGCAACAGTTGTTTCGGTTACATAAAATAAAAAAAAAATCAAACTAACTTTTGTCGCTTTTTTCGAAATACTAGAGGTGGGCAATACAAATATTTTTGGGCGACCGCGTTATCTGTAACTGTTACATTAAAATATCTGTGACTTTGATTTGCGACTGTGACAAGATTTTGAGAGTAGGGACAAAATTTTTAATAAACATATTAAACACGTTATATTTTTCACTATATTAATAGTTTTCATAAACAAAAAGATATTACTGAAATAATATAATCATCTAAATTTGTTCAGCGATGTTAAGTATTGTGGACTGTGACCGAGTATTTTTATGTAGCTGATATCAAGTAACAGGTTATGTTAATATCAATCACCACTAGAAAATACATAACACTATTGCAATTACAATTCGCTGCCACAATGCGCTCCAACCTATTCTCCGGCGCCTCCAGACTCTTGAGATATAACAGGAATAACCAATTTCTGACTCGTGGGCAAAGCAGAAAGGCCACATCCACCAGCTTGGACTCCCAGCACCAAGATGCGCTAGCCAGCGAAGGTGGGAGATCGGAATCCGTGGAGGAGTCGGCGGAGGAACAACTACAACTGCCCACCAGGAATCCTCTGGCTAAAAATTTCTTCATTGGCGTGGTGGACAAGGAGCTCCTGGCTTATCCGGAGGTGATACCACGCGATGAAATGTCTCATCTACAGAATTCTCTGCTGCCCCTGAAGAACTACTTTGGCGAGGCACGGAATCTGGAGCAGCAGAAATCTGCGGCGGATGCGTTCCGCCAATTGGGTCTCTACGGCCTGAATGTGCCCACGGATTTCGAGGGAAGAGGCTACGGCTGGTCTGCCAGTTTGATTGCCAGCGAACCGGACTCCACTGATACAAGCCTAACCCTGGGATTGCAGGCTCACCGCGTGGTCGTTGACCTGCTCAATGAAGTTGGCACTGCCCTGCAGAGGCAGAGATACCTGCACGATTTATCAACTGGTAGCCTGATAGCCACCGAAGCTATATATGAGTACACTCCGCCCGAGGAGGATTACTTTGGCACTAAGGCGGAGTTTCTGCCGGAATCCGGAAAGTGGTCGCTATCCGGAGAGAAAGCGTTTGTAGTATGCACTCCAGGTGAGCGTCAACTATTCCTCGTCCTTGCACAGACGCAACAGCCAAATGTGCCAGGAGCTTTGGGCCGTGGTACCACCATATTTCTGGTGGACTCTCAACAGGAAGGAGTACGACTGGGTGAAAAGCACGATACCTTCGGCTGCCAAGAGGCGGACATCAGACGGGTTCTCTTCGACCAGGTGGAGCTGAGCGATGATCAGGTGTTGGGACTGCCGCACGAGGGTAATAAGTATTCGGAGCACATGGTCCGATCCTCCCGCCTAAGAGGAAGTTTGGTGGGCCTTTCTCTGGCCAAGAGGCTTCTCAATGAATTAGTTGACTACAGCGTGGACACCACCCAATGTGGAGTGCAACTCAAGTGAGTAGTATGAATATTTTATAAATCCGAATTCAGAAGCAAAAAGCAACTTACGTTTTAAAACATAATTGCAATTTTATGTAATTCCAAAAACTGAGTATTAAGCTAATATTTCGAAAGTTTGGTGATTTTCGAAAGTGTCTTGGGACAATAAAACAAAATAAAATAAGTTTAAGTTATATTTATTGACATTTATCACGTTTTAAAACAGAAACAAATTGAATTATCAAATCGAAATCCTGTAAATCCTTACAGGGAGCTGGAGCTGACCCGAGTTCATCTGTCACGTGCCATGTGCTCCGTGTATGCGATGGAAAGCATGCTTTACCTGACCGCCGGTCTTCTGGATGAGTTCCGTGCTCAAGATGTAACCCTGGAGAGCGCCATCACCAAGTACTTCACTCTGCAGCAGCTTTACCAAATTGCCTCCCTAAAGCTGGGACTGGTCGGACCCAAAAGCCTGCTTAGCGGCCAGACCTCCGAGCTGGGTTTGAGAAATGCCGCCCAGTTGTGCACGCAGGGCGAATCCCTGGACACGCTGGGAATGTTTATTGCCCTCTCCGGATTGCAACATGCTGGGGTGAGCGCTCTTGAAAATTTAACTTTGGAAAAATTATTTTTCACAATCATTTAAATTTAATAAAGCAGCGGAAATAATGACATAATGAGACAATTTTGTCTACTTTAATGCTAGTTGTTTTTGTAAGTCTAATTTTCCAACTTCTATATTTTTAGCAAACGATGAACGCTGGCGTGAGAAAGTCCCGGAATCCACTTTTCCACCCGGGCCACATATTGGGCAAGTTCCTGGACACCAACAGCATCGACAGCCCCAAGACTAATATGCAACTGGCAGAACATGTGCACCCCTCGTTGGAAGCGGCAGCTCAATGCATTGAGCACTCAGTGGCCCGGCTCCAGATGGCCGTGGAGCTGATGTTTACACGCCACGGCAACGCTGTGGTGGAACGCCAGAGCGAGATGCAGCGGCTGGCGGAGGTATCCGCCACGATTTTCGCAATGTGGGCGAGTACGGCGAGGGCATCCCGATCCTACTGCATCGGACTTTCGCTGGCGGATCACGAGCTTCTTACTGCCACGGCGATTTGCTCGCAGGGTAGGGATAGGGTCCAAACTCTCTGTACAGAGATCTATGGTGGAAATTTTGTCAACAACGATAACAACCTGGTGCGGCTGTCCAAGCAGCTGACCAAGAGCAAGGGTTACTTCCCCGTCCACCCGCTTACGTTCAACTTTTAAACACGGATAGTAGTATAGTTTATTGTTGCCTTTATAAAGTAAAGTTAATATTTGTTATTGATATGACGGTTGCTTTTTAACTTTTAAGGCAGGTGGGAAATTAATGTTAAGGACAAACCAAATGTTGAAATAATAAATCATAAATATTTCATGTGGCACATATGGAATTAGATTTATTTATTTGTATTACTCTTGCAGAGGGAATTATGAGGAGACATCTCCGATAACTCACATATTGGTGATAGCCATATAGCTATGTCCGTTTTTACTTGTTTATATGCTATCTCGTCGATCAATTTTGTAACTATCGGGCTTAAACATGTCTCTGTTTCAGGAAGTATATAATCCGGAACGGGCAATACGATTGAGTAAAAATGTTAAATACGAAAGTTTTTAATATTGAGAAAATACAGTGACTATTTTAAGGTATCCGTCCCATTGTAATGGAACCACTTTATCCTATAGTCTATAGCGGGATAAAAGGGGCATTGGGCTTATCTCTGTTTTTTCCAGGAAAATTAATAACTTATTAAACAATAAAGACAGTTTAAAGTTCAAATACCGCACGGCTTAAGGCAACTGGTCTGCAAGGGACCCGAAGCTAGAAATGCTTTTCTTGCTTTTTAATTTATAAAGTAAATAAATACGCTTTTGTTTTTAAAAACTAAATGCTTGTATGATATACAGACATAATTACACTCTGCAAGGGTATAGATATAGGGTTTAGATATTAAACAAGCGTAATGTGCAGAATAAACAGCCGTCCAAATTTCCGCTGCACTGGAATGCAATTTGCATTGCGTTTGAGTGGCTGAAGTTGGCAAATTAATACAAATAAAAAAAATCACAATTTGGTAATCGGTGCAGGAAGGCGGGTAAAAGGGTGTGAGGGTTAGACACGCGTTTTGCGTGAGGGAATGCGTGACAGGTGGTATCCTGACCAGGGTACTGTACTCGAATCTACTAATTAAAGAAGGATAAATATCTCCAGAAAAAATCCCAATAACTCAGCTATAAGACGACCAATAAATACAATGAATGATTACGTGGGTGTGTGTTATTTTTTTTTGTTTGTGCTACACCTATTGAGTAAATATTGTATATTTCTTACTCTGTGCTGTGGCCGGTGAATTAAGCCCGAACGCTCCGCTCTCTCTTAGATTGGGTATTCCTCTCTTTTGTTTGGATTTTAATGCGGTATTTTAATACTAAACCATATGTGGGATTTTTAAGTTCTTCGTGAACCCCGGAGAGAAACCAAACCGCGGAACAATGGTCTTGGAACAACGCCACAGCAATTTCGACAAAGGCTAAGTCACAGTCAAAGCGTCGATTAACATGGAATGAATTCAAATAGCCGGGTAACATTTGGCGTGAATTTTTAAGAACGGTCAGTAAACGAAAATAAGAGACCTCACGAAAGCCAAAACAAGGAGAAAAAGAAGAAATTCTCTCTCTCGGCGAAGACTGCAACATTGGCAGCGCAGTCGCTCGGATCGGATGTGTTTGCGGATGGTGCTAGAGATAAACGATTAACTTAATTTGATCGCTGTGCCAAGCTAATCTGCCGTCGGACAAAGTAAACATGCATTTTGATTAATTCTTGAATGGTTCGCGGTGTGTTTTTATTTCGGCAAATGACAATTAATCACTTTAAAATTACAATATATTTGAAAAGTACCGCCGCCAAAAGTTGAAAATTGCGCGTGTGCGGGTGGAACAGAGTGACACTCGCTTGAAAATCATCGCCAAGAAAAGGAGGCAAATAAAGAGCGGAAGGCAGAAAGGAAAACCGCCCGCGGTGAAAATCGTTCCCATCTGTATTTGCGAGCGGGTGTGTGAGTGTGTGCGAATACAATTGGTGCAAAAAATTAGAAAAAAAAAATAATATCAAGAGCAGAGAAGTTCAAGAAATTGCAAGAATCGTACGTATGTGTGCGTGCATGTATTTATTGTGCGACAAATGATTGGTCATCATCGGATAAGCAGCGAATCTAACTAAATTGAAGTTAAATAAGACTAGCAGGTGAGATTACTTGCAATCTATTAATTGAAAATAAATGAACGTGTATAGTGAGTTAAATAGGGAATTCCCCTCTCGGCAATGTTTGTTGCACCCTCGAGCTGCTCCCGCTGTAATACACCAACCCCCATCCTACCAAGTTGACGTATGCTTTCCCATCCCCCTAAAACCACACAAAAATTACAAACACATAAAATGGGCAGCAGCAAAACCAAACCGGTGCGGAAGAAGTGGTAGCGTCGCCGAGGTTCAGTCCGTTTTTCATTTCGTTCCACATGGTGCATAGAACTTTATCTGTTGTTGCTGTAGTTGTTGCCTGCTGCCTGCCGTCTGCCGCCCGCTGTTCCTGTTCATCTTTTATTTCGGCTTGACTCGGCGGTGACAGTGAGCAAAGAACGGTGAACAGTGGAATCGCCATAAGCAGTGGCACACGACACGGCATAAACTCAAATACATAAACACACATTGGTCAAAGCAAATACCATATACAGTGGAACATCCTATGCAGTCGTCCAAAACTATATTTTTTTATGGTTTTCTTTTCAATGCAATTTAGAATTAAAAGCAAATATTACAATTACCTTATTAAATGGCACAATATTAACATTGTCAAATAATGTGTTTGTTGCAGTGTCCTTTTATGCCAGTAAGAATTAATATTAACTAACTTTAAGGATAATTAATTTGTGTAATTTAATCACCATTTTATAATAATCTTATTCTCAACTACAAACAATTCATTTATTTTAAACATTTTACTAAAGAAATAAGTTGACGTAGACGTAAAAAAAAAGTTAGAAATTGGTCATTTTTTTTTGTCTTACGTTTATCAATAAAAAAGGAACCAATTGAGGTTTTCATTTTTAGAATTTTTATAAGTCTACTTGGCACTTTCCTATTCTTGAGGAGGTTGCAGAAACTGCATCCACCTCAATTAGGATGCACTGTACTTACACGAACTCAAAACCAAATGCAAGCAAAGACACCGAAAGGAGTCAACTCACCTCTCAAAACCGATTTCTCTGCTTTAATTTTGTTTTCTTTTATTTTCCGTTTTTGCTCATATTGTATTTTTTTTTGTTATTGTTATTTGTTATGTGTGTTGGGCTCACACAAATACAATTCATCAGCGGCAGAGACGTCGCGTAGCTGTTGTTGTTGCTGGTTCTGCGCGCTTTTATTTGGGATTTGCGCACGAATGGCTTTTGCCTTTGCTCTTGCTTTTACCCATTGGAGTTGTGTATAAATTGTGATGGGTGCTCGGGTCGGGGGAGTGGTTTGGAATGGGGGAAGGCTAGTTTCGTACTAGAGTCGCGGACACACAAACATTCGCATTTTACAGATACACACATATGCGTTGCGGTGGAAATACGGGAATACAACGTAGGAGCAGCAGCAGAAAAAACGGCAAGTGGATTGGGTTCTGGATTTTGTTTTATACGCTTTTTCCTCCCCTGCCCTCTGCACCCCACCCATATCACCTATTGGCGTTTCCTTTGCGGGATGACGGAGCATGATTATTCCTCCTCCAATTTTGCTTCTTAAAAGCATATTTCTCTATTTTCTTTTCCATGCCTCTGTTAAAATTTTAGTTGAGAATCAATTTCTTTTAGGATGTTCTTTGTTGCGTTGTTGTAAGCAAACATTTGATTAACCAAACATCCAGCTAATTAAAAGATAAGTTATATCGATTTGATGCAACCTTTTTTAGGTCCTGTTTTCGTTTCAATTTCCGTTGCATTTCCCATTCTCTCTGTCGTCGTCGATGTCGATGCGTTTGCCTCTTCTTCAAATCGATTTCGATTGAGCTCTGCTCTCGTGCTCTCTTTCTCTTTCGCACACACCCTCGACTTCTGTTTGAGTATGTGGATGTGTGTTTGTGTGCGAGTGTGACAGTGTCCTGGCAATAAGCTTAACATAAATCATTATAACGGCATATACGGAAGACACGTTACGTGCCACCACCCCCACCCACCGTTGTTCAATACATCTGTTTGCCGGTGTATTTGTGTTTGTTTCGGCTGTCATTTCATATGGAATTCTATATGGGAACGCATAAAATCGATTTCTAATCGTGTAAATAAATGGCGACAAATGCTGCGACCTCTCCTCTCTTCCCCTCCCCTCCCCTTTCCTACCCATCCCTCCTTCTACTTCTCTCTTTGCCTCTTCTCACCTTATTCCCCAAAGCAATAAAATTCCAGCTAAAAGAATGAGAGGGATTGTGTGTATGGGCAATTGTTATACCCTTGCAGAGAGTATTCTAATTTTGACCAGAAGTTTGTAACACAGTGAGGGCGACATCTCCGACCCTTTAAAGCATATATATTCCTGATCAGCAGCCGATTCGATCTAGCCACGTCTGTCGGTTGCTATGTAAACTAGTCTCTCAGTTTTAAAGCTATTGGGCTGAAAATTTGCACCGACCTTTTAACTGTTCCACGTAGTATATAAGTCGGAACGGCCGGAATCGGAACACTACATCACATATCTGCCATAGGAGTTAGTATAGTTAATTTAATTTTTAGTAAACTTTTTTTAATGATTATTTTAACATATGCTGAAAGTTTTATCAAAATCGGACCACTGAATCCTATAGCTGCCAAAGGGACGATGTGAAAAATTGGGCCATTGAGCATAACTCTGGTGTTTTTAAGACAATTAATTAATTCTTGAGAAATACCGTTTTCATAGACATTCAAGCCGCTTTAGAAAATTAAAAACCAAAAATCGGATCACTATAACCAAAAGCTGCCATACAAACGATCGAACGGTTTGAAGGTTAAGAGTATTCTAAGCATCGGGTACCGAAGCTAGCCTTCTTTTCTTGTTTTCCCTGTACAGTCAACAGAACCTCGTTGCACCTTGAGCTGCTTCATTGGGAACGATCTGGAAATAAGAGGCAGGCCGAAATCAAACTGGAATCGAACAACGGGTAATAGGAGGGTAGAGGGAAGTAACAGAGGGCAAATGGAAGCCACAGCGCTGTTTAAATGCCAGAGATAAGCGAAAGGAGTTTGGAAGGCGAGCAAATCGCACAAAGAACCAAAAACCGACAACGTATACGGCCACCGCAGCAAGCAATACAATCAGCAATAACAGCAGCTAAAAATCAGAACGGTTTATAAACAATTAAAATATTCAACTTTATATACAAATTATCAAACGTGATATTCCCTTGCAATCTAGGTAGGAACTAGCATTATTAATGATCCATATAACCCATGGATTCTGGATATTAGATAGTTTCTTAAACTTTTTCACCCTAATTATTAAATTATAATTTGGCATAGTACTTTCAGTAATATACATAATACGTTTTATAAATTAGATACCTTGCAAAAACGTTGTAGACATTGAAATACCCCCATATAATCTGAAATAGGCTTGTCAGAATGTCAGTTGATTTTTAGAAGAGATACACGTATGTTTAGGTAAAAGTTGCTGGGATATGGAACGTAGAAGAAATAGAGAGGGAGAGAGGGAATTCGGCTACACAATTGCATTTTGTAATGCACACACATTTTGTTTGCTTTTTGCCCTGCCATCGGCCATCTCGCTCGCTCTATTTCAAACACAATCCAATGTGCCAGCTAAAAGTGCAAAAAATTGCACGCCCAACGAGCGGTCAAGAGGGAGAGAGGAGAAAGGTATATTTTATGCTCCCTCTTTCTGTCTCTCCCTATATCCCTCTTATTTCCCCTGATTCTCGGGGAAACATCGATGGATAACACAAAATTGAATTTACTGGTTTTGATGTTGTTGTTTTTGTTGATGCCCGCTTTGAAAATATTGGCAGTAATTGAATTTATGCCGTTTGTTTGGTGAGTGTGGAAGGGGTAGAAAAGAATTGGAGGAGGAGAGGAGGTCTCCTCCACTACGCAAATTGAAATGCAAAAGATGAGTAAGCCAGTGTGCTATATACTCGTACCCCCTTTATCCTAACTCTTTCCACCCTTTGCTATTGCTATCTCTCACCCACACATAGTTTGCAAATTTCCACTGAATTTTCTTTGCGGTCGGAAATGTCTCTTATTTTTATTTGATTCTGTTTATTTGTTGAAATTATTTCGTATTACGAATTACGTATATTTTTCATTGGTTCAGTTTTTAATTGAATGGGTGCATTTAGATTTCTTAGGTTGGGGAGGATGGGGCTATGTTGAGCATTCATGCGGGCAATCATAAATTTTCATGTTCGATGTCTGTGAGTGTGCTGTTCGATTTAGAATTTTCGATTGGTCACCATAAACACGAGCCCATTAAATATGTACATTGAATAACTGAGCTCCAAGTTTAAAAAAAATATATTTTTTATACCCTTGCAGAGGGTATAATAATTTTGACCAAAAGTTTGTGACGCTGTGAAGGAGACTTCAGCGACCCTATAAAATATCTGTATATATTCTTGATCAGCATCACCAGCCGAGTCGATGTAGCCATGTCCGTCTGTCGGTTGCTATGTAAACTAGTCTCTCAGTTTTAAAGCTATCGGGCTGAAACTTTGCACCATCCTTTTAATCTGTCGGAACGGCCGGAATCGGAACACTTCTTCACATAGCTGCCATAGGAACGATTGGGAAAAAGTGGCATAAATTCGACCTTTTTAAAGAAATTTTATTTATTTCTTAGGAAACCCTTATTAATGACTTCTTTAACATATCCTGAAAGTTTCATAAAAATCGGACAACTATATCCTATAGCTGCCATAAGAACGATGGGAGAAAATGGGTCATTGAGCATAACTCTGGAGTTTTTCAAGACAATTAATTCATTCTTGAGTTATACAGTTTTCATAGACATTAAAGCCGTTTTAGAAAATTAAAAACCAAAAATCGGATCACTATATCCTATAGCCGCCATACAAACGATCAAACTGTTTTACGGCAACTAGTCTGCAAGGGTATTCTAAGCTTCGGGTACTGAAGCTAGCCTTCCTTTCTTGTTTTTAAATACTAATGCTAAGATTTCAGGTGTATGTCTACAAAAGCTTATTTATTTGATTTGCTTGGAAATTTCCTCGGTTGGTCGAGATATATAAATTTGTATAACCTTTTAGAGGGCACAACTTTTTAAGACCTTAGAGACTACAAAAGCCAGAGCCTTGTTAGACCCTGTACCCAAAGGGTAACGGGTCTATTAAATTTGTGCAAATATATGGGGCGTGGAGGAGGCGGCGTATATTTATTCTTGATCAGCATGACAGGATGAGTCGATTTAGTCCGTCTGTCCGTCCGTTCGTCTGGATGAACGAACAGATCTCAGAAACTGTAAGAGCTAGAGCAACCATATTACCAGTGCAGGTTCTCCTAATACTGATGCAAATAAAGTTTTGCAGAGGGTATTATAATTTTGACCAGAAGTTTGTAACGCAGTGATGAAGACATCTTCGACCCTATAAAGTATATATATTCTTGATCAGCATCACCAGTCGAGTCGATCTAGCCATGTCCGTTTGTCGGTTGCTATGTTAACTAGTCTCTCAGTTTTAAAGCTATCGGGCTGAAACTTTGTGCCGACCCTTCATTCTATTGCAGATAGTATATAAGTCGGAACAGCCGAAATAGGAACACTACATCTGCAATAGGAACGGTTGGGAAAAAGTGCCAGAAATTCGCAATTTTATGAGATATTTCATTCAATCTTTAGACAGCATTATTTAATGAATATTTAAACCTATCCTGAAAGTATTTTCCAAATTCGACAACTATATCCAATAGCTGCCATAGGAATGATGGGAAACAATATGTCATTGAGCATAACTTTGGTGTTTTTTAAGACAATTAATTCATTTTTGGAAATGACATTCTAGACATTAGGACCTATTTATAAAATTAAAAACCAATAATCGGAAAACCATATTCTATTGCTGCTAAACAAACGCTCGAACGGTTTGAAGGTAGCTGGTCTGCAAGCTACCCTTCCTTTCTTGTTAGACCCTGTACCCAAGGGGTAAAGAGTATATTAAGGTTGTGCAAATGTATGTAACAGGTAGATGGAGGCGTGGCAGACCCCACAAAGTATATATATTCTTTATTAGCACGATGAGCTGAGTCGATATAGCCATGTCCGACTGTCCGTCCGTCTGTCCGGAACCGTATTACCAGTGTAGATTCTCCTAATACTGACGCAGCTGAAGTTTATTTTTTTTAGGTGGCGCACCGCCCACCGCCCCCTCATTTTGTATTTTAATGTTTGCACTGCACAATTTTAAAGCTAAAATTTTTTTAAAAATGCACATGCAATTGGAGCATGGACTTCTACCGATCCTGATGATTGATAATCATGATTGGTTAATTAGAAAGCGCACAATAAATACCCAAAGTTTACAGACACTAACAACAAGCAATCTGTTTATTTGCTCAAATAAACGGTAAATCGCTTGCGTTCGGTGGTTGATTTTTTTCGGAAGTGCCACTGAGAACGCACTACCTTCATACAAGTATATGAATATGCGCCTTCAATATATTTATACTGTATTAGCTACTCGCTTCAAGAAGTGTATACTGGTGAACTGGTAGGACGTCTGACTGGCAACGAGAACGTCACAGGTTCGGAACCCAGACCAGACTCGGTATTGGTACAGGGTCTTTAACAGTCGAGAAACTTGACTGGAATTTTTTTATACATATGTACACTTATATCAACCCCACTCGGATCAAGTTTTTTTAAAAATTGTAACACTGCTCCACCCGCCTTCGCAATATGTTTTCTGTTTTTTTTTTTAAACCACCATTCTCGAAAACTAACTCACTCCCGCAATATGCATTTACTAAACCTTTAATACTAGAGCAAACATCTTTAAAATTCAATGAATTAATAAAGTACACTTTTATTATCTACCTCTGTAGGCCGTATTTAAGGATGTATGAGACTTTACTTTTAATATGGCTCGTCTTATTATATTTTTAACTTGTAATTTTCTGGATTTTTCCGCGGATAGATAGTCCGTCTTTCCATCTTCCTTATTTGGTTCCTTATCCTTCTTGGTCGGTTTTCTTTTGCCTCGGCCATCTGAGTGAAGCTGAAACTGAACTTTTGCTCCCGCTGTTGTTTTTGCTTTTGTTGCTGTTGCTGTTGCTGTGGCTTTTGTTGGACGATTGCCTGCAAAGGAGATCGTGAATAAAGGGAATAGGTGGGGGGATAAGGACACAAGGGTCGAGAGCTCGAGTGGGCAACTGTTTGGTTACAGCCACCCCGAAGGCATTTGTGCTCTACTTCATTATGTGGATATATGTACAATATACTCTCACATACATATCCACAAAAACAAACACAATCTATGCATGTCTATGTGTGTATCCATGTGTGTGCTGGTGTCTTTATGGGTGGGCAAAAGGTATCGCTATAGCTATAGATTTGCTTCGTTTCCTACTCATTCGTCTCGTCCTCTGGTCCTGGTCGTCCATTGAATCCTGCTTATTTCTAGAAGGGAGCGCAGGTGGCGGCATTTTCGTGGTTCTGCGTCAATCGGAGAGGGAATGAAAAGGGGGCAAGAGGGGCAGAAAGAGAGGAAGTGGGCAATCTTGGACGTGGATTGTTTGCTGGTCCTCGCCAGGCGGCCTTTATCCAATGTAGTAATTATATGCTCGCTAGTTGGCATATGTGTTAATGTTGTTGTTGTCGTTATATCTATGTACAGTAACACTAAGCAACAAATTTAATATTATATTATATTTTCCTTATCAAAGCTTGGACAAAAATAGATATAGTTGACATATTACATTCCTTATGGATTTAGCAAGGCTATTATTATGGTATTATTAGGCTATTTTAAATGAAAAGCAATAACACGGCAAAGCTAGTAAAATAGAAGAAATTTTTATAAACGTTGCTTTGAAACTATAATGAGCTGTTATATAAAATGCATCTAGATCCAACCATTTTTCTAGACCATTTTTAAGTGATATAGGAAAGTCTTTGATAGTTTGGTTGACTCCTAATTATAAACCATAAAATGAAAATTATTGTTTAGGAACACAAATCATGTCATGTTGACCAATGTAAAAAGCCTGGCGTCTTTGTATGCATTAAAACGCGAGCATCTCTTCTTCTCCCTAGATTACCCCTCCACCCACGCCCCTGGTTGTTCGTCCCCTTCCCGGGGTCTTCCGCTTTTCCTGCAGCGCAAAACTTTGCAATGTCGCTTTTGTGCTAACCCAACCTCGCCCTCGCCTGGCCCGCCCCAATTCATATGTTGTGCATGCACGAGTGTGCAGTGCAAGTATCTGCAACTGTTGTATCTGTATCTGCGCAGCGAGCATTTTCCTTGCCATTGTGCAAATTATACAAATGCTGAGACGCTGACGCTGTCACCATCCGTGCATTTGGGCTGACTCTCGCATCTACGAGATACATTAGACAGTCAGTTTGCTGCGTGCCAAGCGGCCGCAGATACAGAGACAAGCAATGCTACGACTGCAGATACAAGTACAGATACAGATACACATTCTGTATCTATTTCTGTGCGACGTACGGGAAATTATTGTAATTTGCATGGCTCAACTCTGGATGAGCTGTCGCCGCTGCTTCTGCATCCGTAAACGTAACTGTATCTGTATCTGCCAGATACGTGGGCGTGGCCCCTTGCTAGCTGCTCATTAGATTTAGTTGAGACAGTTCCCAGGGCAACGTGCCTTCACCACCCATAAGTCATCGATTATATGGAAGCTGACATCCGTTTGGGTTATTCTATTAATTAGGAAACATTTTCTTTATTAAATCTAGATCTAAATCTAGGGTACGAAAGGGTAAATTACCATTATTGCAAGGACAATCAATCAATAATCCTGTGTTGAGCTATGTGAACTGCTACTTGATTTAGTCAATTGATTTTTAGATTTAAAAACAATACAACTGCGGCATATATCGTATTGAATTGTGACTGGCTATTTTTTTTCTTGCAATGACCTGATGGAATTCTGGCCGAAAGTAGGTACTCAAACTAATCTTTTGGGTCACAATCAATCTGGCTATAACTTTCCACAGATCCTTACTTCTGGTGCAGACAATATATCGAAGAACTACTTCCAACCGCTTCGTTGTTGTAGTACCCATTTGTTATGTTTGAAGAGAATGTATCTAAGATGTAAAATTTGAAATTGGAAAATTATTTAGTTCCAAACAAAGGTCAAGAAACTCAATTGGTCGGCAGTGCTGTGTTTTGACTAAAGTGGAAACTAAAGCTCACTTTTAGCCCTTTGTTGTCCCCTTTGGTTGTTCCTTTACCAGTCCGGAAACAAAACCCAACTAATCACAGGAAAACGTGCAGTGCTCTCACTTTCCTCTTTCTCTCTCTCGCAAAAATCCCTAAGTCCCGAAAAAAAGGTGAAACAGTGGGGACACAATCACAATCAGCTGCAAAAAAAGCTGCGCCGTGCCAATTAAGCTGACTTTGAGTAACTTCGTGGTGTCCTGTACCTCGCTTGCCCCCTCTACTGTCCGTTAGCCCACTTCCTTTCCCTCTCTGCTCTCGCACTCATTTGTGGCTTCAGTGATGAAAATTAACAAAAAGCTGAAACGTTGTTGGCTTTGCTTTTTGGTGGCCCCTTTGCGCTCATTTATTTTGCCGCTGGCCGCAGGTTCCTTTGCCTGCTGTGCTACCTCTTCCAGGCCCCCCGTTCCCCTCGTTCCCCTCGTTCTCCTCTTTCTCCCCTTTCCCAATTCCACTTTCCAGCCATCTCTTTCCTGCTGTATATCTGAACTTGCTTGCGCTCTCTTTTCCTCACATGTAGCTACACACGCGTGTACTTATGTATAAATTTTTTCTTCCGTACATTTTTTATGCATGTGTATATTCTTTTGCACTGCAGCTTCGCTTCGGACAGGCGAAAAAGGATGACGGTAAAGGGGGTGTGGGGAGGTAGATGGGAAAGGAGAGGGGATGGGGGCTCTGGGGGAATTTGAAAACTTGGCCTGCGTCGTCGCCGCTGCCTTGGTTGTTGTTGCCAATGTGACTCTGGCTCTGGCTTTGGATTTTTCTCTGCACGACATCCCTGCTTCCTCTGGCACTGCCACCTCCGCCTCTTCTTGTCCCTCTGTCATTTCCTTCTCACTCCGCTACCCCCTGTCAGTCGCCCCCTTTGGCTCACGGCTATGGCAGCCAGCCAGGCTGACGAGCAAGTTTGAATTGTAATCCTTGTTGTTGTAGTTGGCACACTCCTTACTCCTCTTGCCTCTCTCCCTCATCGTTGTTCCTGCTGCTGCAAGTTTCTCCCTCCTCTGCCCCATCCTCTCCTCTCGCCGCTTTTATCAAGCTGCGTTCGACAGCATCAGCAGCATCAGGCTCAGCTTTTGTCTGCTGCCGTTGCCGCGTCGCCTTTTCATGCAACCACCAACCTCCTGTTCCTGTTTCAGCTCCTGCTTCCCTTCTTCCAACCCCATCCCGCTGTACTTCCTCTTGCTCCTGTGGCACTATGCACGCCCTTCTTGTCGTTGCCCTTTTACATTTCACTCCGCTTAGCAGGTCCCACAACTTTGCGAATGCCTCAAAGTTCCCAGCGAAATACATGCAACTGCCTCAAATACTATTGATTATGCTTGGTAAATCGATTACGTTCAGAGGATGAGCAAGCATATCTAATATACATGTATATAATATGAAGTACTTACTTATGTAGCGGTTCAATTGCTTAATATTGATAGTTCTGAAAACAAAAAAACAAAACAAAAATTTTTTGAAAACCCTATACAGCACTTATTTTTAATTACTTATAATTACTTATAGATTCTAATTTATAAGCTCTTAAAAGTTTAGGGCATACGTTTTAATCTTTACCACTTCACACAAAAACGTCAAAATTCAGTGAAATTCCAGATTTAAGAAAATCTCTACAGATACAAAAATTCCAAATGCAACTGCAACTGCCATATTAACGGAAAGCAAAATGTTTATTTCAGCTTCGATTTCGTGTAATCTTAGTTTTTGCGTGTGAGTCGTGCATTCAATTTTATCTCGGGTTTAGACCGAGTTTGGATACTGTTCTTTTCTTCTTCTGGCCACGACCGCAGCCAACAACAACTTCGCCGCCGCCTTTGTAAGTTGTAGTTGCTTCCAGCGCAGGCAGCGCAGCCGGCTCTGCAAAACTACTGCTTGCCAGCGAATTCCAGCTTTCGTCAGTTTGCTGATTTTAATTACGCTCCACTTGCAGTTTTTGGCACCTACGCCCCTGTTAGCGTGTGCGAATGAGAGAAGAGCGAGCGAGATAAAGCATAGATTGCTATGTATATCTTGCATTACACATTGCATGGAAAACACATGCGTGTTCCTGCTGTTTTCCCATTTTCCATACTTGCAAAACGCGATTTCACTTGACATTATCCAACAATTTGCATTGCAACTTCCGCAGAATCAACAACAACTGGAGGCGGTGGCAACAACAACTTCCGCCGCAATATTTTGGCAGAAGAACGAAAACAGGACCTTGAGTTGAGTCAGAGACACCTTTATATTGCCTTTATACACAGCCGCTTTTCACCCAGACCAACACCAACACGGAGAAATTTGCTTGTTCACTTCCACTTCCCCGTATCCTGTACCTTTTGCTCCTTCGCCAACCTCCTCCCTTTTGGGATCATATGCATTGCTTAATTTCTCACTTGTTCCTTCAAGACACACGCAAACAAGATAGGGTATTTAAATTCAGGACTCAAAATGTTTTAATAATTTTATTATATTTTTGTAGTTATTTAATAAAATTGTAGTTTTACAAATGTATGTAGATATAGGCATGTCCGTCTGTCCGTCCGTCCGTCCGTCCGTCCGTCCGTCTGTCCGTCCGTCCGTCCGTCCGGATGAACAAAAGGATATCAGGAACTAAAACAGATAGAGAACCCACATTATAAGTGCAGATTCTCCTAGTACTGACGCAGATCAAGATTATTTTTATTTGTCGGTGCCAAGCCCACCGCCACCTCAGCGTATTTTGATGATTGCACTGCACTGCACAAGCTAGGGTCTTCTGATTTTTCAAACCTTACACATGCTAACAACAAGCTATCTGTTTATTTGCTTAAATAAATGGTAAGTCGCTTACGGTCGGAAGCTCAAATCCCAGCGAGTCCTTGCCTTTTTATACCCTTGCAGAGGGTATTTGACCAGAAGTTTGTAACGCAGTGAAGGAGACATCTGTGACCCTATAAAGTATATATATTCCTGATCAGCATCACCAGCCAAGTCGATCTAGCCAACTTTGCTCCGACCCTTCAATCTGTTGCAGGTAGTATACAAGTCGAAACGATTGGGAAAAAAGGTCGTAAATTCGACATTTTTAAGATAATTGACTGATTCTTTATAGTTTGGGCATGCCTTTCTCATTGTAGAGTGGGTTCAATACATGTTGTTTACTATTTGAAATCTGCTGAACAATTAAAGTCTGTAATGTTTCCTTATGCAGATAACGAAATACTATTGTTATGAGTCCTCCAGAAGGATATTGACCGAAAACATGCCTGCAAAAAGGCTCCAAAGTAATTTGGAGGCAGATCCCATCAAGGTCTGCTGAGTGTAAAAATTAAAAAAACGTTAAAAAAGTTTTTTTTAACGCTAAACCAAAGATCAGTCATGGAGCAACATTTCAAAGAACAGGTGCAAGAGATTTCGGATTTTATGCGGAGACATTTTGATTGTGCTTTTGCTCCAAATAGCTTTAAAAACAAATATTAACATATAACCCTAAGTGAATTAACAACAACATTTATAAACAACATTTTAAGATCTTATTGTTTTTTATATTGTTTTGAAAATATATTGAAATGAAGCTATTTTTTTACCTTTTTCTTTTCTTTATTAAAATATTTGTTCGAAGACTGAACTTCATGGAATATCTTTTGATCTTGTATAATTATAACCTAAGGTTTATATAAAACCCTTAAAAAAAAATCATTATTGAAGCCGCAGCTGTACTACCTGTAACAGAAAGATCGGTTGGTGCAGCCCGATAGCTTTAAAACTGAGTTTACATAGCAACCGACAGACGGGCATGGATAATTCGACTCGTCATGTGTTGCTGATCAAGAATATATATGTTTTTTAGGTTCTGAGATGTCACCTTCATTGCGTTACAAACTTCTGGTCAAATTTATAATACCCAAGGGTATAAAAAGTGTATTTCAGTGTACATTTTCTGTAATCTTTCTTTAGCGTGAGAGTCGCTAATTACATTTTACTTTGGTTTGGACTGAATTTGGATAATGTTCTTTTGTATCAAAATTTTTAAAATTATTTTATAAAATCACCATAAAATATAATTTAAAGGATTGTCCCACCCGACGCACACAAGACCCATTTGCAAGCGGCCTGAGACGTCGAGCAGCGGAAATTAAACGAAAAAAAAAGAAAATTGAAACAAAACCAATGCTGATCTGCTCTGCACTGCTGTTTACTTTCCCCTTTGGCCCCTCACAACGACACCTTC
>JAJJHY010010898.1:2888951-3018723 GCA_021224005.1 Drosophila setifemur
CCTCGCCTTCGTACTTTCCTCTGGGCACGTTCGTTAAATGTTGAATAAATTTCTCATATAATCGCAGTCGTCGCCCGTTGCTCTCTGCCACTCTCTTGGCTCTCCTCCCCCGCTCTTCATTCCCCTCACATTCGCTCTCCCAATCAGCAAACAACAACAACAACAACGGCGCAACGAACGCCAGTTGTCTCCACCAGCTGCGCTGCCGACGTCGTAGCGAGCGTCGCGGCTTCGGGCTCTGCCGCAGCGCAGCGGCTTATGTTGAATGTTGATGGTGTCGTTAGTTTGGTTCGGTAACTCGTCGGTCGCGCTAGCAAAAAATCCAAATCCAAAAACCCAGGCGGCAAGCAATCCCCCACAAAAAATTCAATGTGCGTGAAATATTTGTGAGCAAAAGAATTAGAAAAGCAGCTGTGTGTGTGCGTTTATGTGTGTATCAATATTTGTGATTGCAAAAAAAGAAGAAAAAGTAAATAAATAAATGAGAAGCAAGGGCAGAGGTAGTGCGACAGATACAGATACATAAAGATAAAACGGAATTCGTTTGGGCCAAGTTCTTCTTTCTCGAGAAACTCAGCCAAGCGAACAGGCAGAAATATCTGTACGAGTGTGCGTTGTGTGTGAGCGTGCGAGTGTGTTTGCACCGCATTTTCTTTTGTCCATTCTGCCACCTTTGTCTCCAGCCCTTATTCCTCTTTACCGCCCTCCCGCTACTAAAAGGAGAAACAAAAAAAAAGGGAAAAAAGGATTAACAGCGAAAGGCAGCTTGTTGGATTATTTATTTCGCTCAACAATTTATCAAAGCTGCCGCCGATTGCAACAAAAAAGGAATTAAATCAATAAAAAGAGTCGAATTAAAGTGTAGCCTTGTAATTTCTTGCTAAACACCTAAAATGTAATGTTTGGATTATCGAAAATACTTAAAAACATGCATACTAACAATAACAAGCACTTAGGCTTATTGACAAGTACACCCGTTATTACAGAAGGATAGTTTGTAAATTGGAAAATTCCCTTAATTTGGCTAACCTTTAATAACGGTGTGTTTGTAAACAGTTTTTAGACCCATCGATTATTGAATCTTATCTGTTTACAAAAGAAACGTAATAAACGACACTGTCGTCACTCATCTTCAGCATTATTTGAATACAAAAAAACTGCATAATACATAAAACAAACACCCATTGTGTTTGCGTGACTCCTCGAATCTGAAAAAATAAAACGCCTTAAATAGCGATAGCGATAAGAAAGGCTAAGGACATTTAGCAAGTGCTCGTCGGATATTTCTCACGTTAGATTAATCAGAAAACACAGACTTCAGCGTGCAATAAGATTTATTATTACTGCAACTGCAGTCCGGCATCGCTAGTTGCTTTTGTAGTATTTTTATGTATCAATAATTACAAAGAGTACCAGATACGGAAAGAGGGAGGGACAGTCAAAGCTGAAGCAAAAGCAAAGGCAAAATCAAAAGCAATAGCAACAACTACGCTTGGGAATCGAAATTGAAGCACACGGCGCGCAATGGAATGAGGGAGTGCGAAAGGAAGAGGGGCAGTGAGGGGGAGACGTAACGGCCAGTCACAGTCACAGCAGAAAGCAACAGCAACAGCAACAACGCCAACAGCAGCAGCCAAAGCGAACATTGGAGACATGTTTGTGCGGCGGCGCTCATTTATTTTATGTCTCGGCTTGACTTTGTTGTTGCTTTTGCGCTACTTTGGAGCTGAGCGCTGAGTTGAGCTGCCTATCCTGCTCCCCTCCTCTTCCTCATTCCCCCTTTCCCACCCCGTCCATACATACATATGTGTCTACATCACAATGCGAGTGTGTTTGTGCATGACACGACCCGAGACTCGCTGTTACTTTGTTCTTGTTTCTGTCTCATATTCTGCCGATTCAACTCAACTCAACTCAACTAACAAAACTGAACTGCCTCTGATCGGCATTCCGCGTAAAATTGAGAACTTAACGGACTAAATCCGACACACAAGGGATCTTGGCTAGAGAACAAACCCCAAAAAACTAATCAAACGGTATCCTTCTACTTCTACTGTCAAATAAATGTGTCAGTAAAAAACCAAAGTGCGGAGGCATTGAGTGAGTTGCTGATATGGCTGAAAAATTTGTCAGTTATGAATACGGAAACATATTTTTTAGAGATCATCGCCCATATTAAAGAGTTTATCCTTTCGTTGGTAAACCCAATTAAAAGCCCTCGTATTTTCACGCCACGCATTTGAGCCGAGGTTTCGAAGTCTCTTGCCAATTGTTGGAATATTTCCCACTGCGCTTTGGCTTTTGCTGTTGAGGCCTGTTTTTCTGGCCTCTGCCAGCGTAGCTGGCTCTGTCTCGGCTACTGTCGGCGTCACTGCTTGTTCAGGCCTCCAGTTTGGTAGTTGTCGTTGTTGTTGTTTTAGCTCTCGGCCATTCCTCTCCAATGTCCATTCCCATTCGTTTCTAAAATACCATTTTGCGCTGTTTTTGGCCGGGTTTTTGTTTTGTTTTTTTTCGCTGTTGCGGATTTGTGATTTCGATATTTAGTTGGATTTCAGTCTGGCCCCGCCGCTTCCCCTCTCAGTTCACCTCGCACTCGTTCCTCCCCCTCCTCATCCGCCGCCCACTCTCATTCGTTCCCCTTTCCACCCGTTCCGCCCGCTGGTCCATCTGTCAAGTTTTGTTCGTCTGTTGTTTGCCGTTGGTTTCGCTTCGCTCCTCACTGATTGCTCTGTGCCCCTTCACCCTCTCCGCTCTTCTGCCCCTCGTTGCGTCTCTTCTCCTCCTCTTCCCCTTTTTGGCTGCTTGTCCGTTTTCAGTTTGTTTTTGGGTGTATGTCTGCAGCGTGATTCTTTTCATATTATTTAATTTATTTCGTTGGTTTTTATTGTGGCCATCGCCTCGCCATTGTAGTTGTTGTTTTTTCCCTTCCCCCGTTTCCCTTCTCTTCCTCTATCCTGTGGCTAGGTTCATCTGTATCTACAATTCGTCATGTCGTTCTACCTTTTTTTTCTGTTTGGCTTCATCAACATCCCTTCAACGAATTTTTGAGGCGTTTCGGTGATGAATTTGCTTTGTTGTTCAATTTTAGTCATTTGCCAAGCACCCTCACCCTTTGAGAAATGCATCTGCTTTTTGATCGCTTTGAATTCGCAGTTTCCTTAGATGCGCCCCAATTTAACATGTGTATTTGGAATAATCAATAACAAACTTAACTTTCATATGATCGTAGACAGCTATAATTTGTTTTTCCATCTAATCATTGGGGGAAAAAAAACAATTAACTGATTTGCAAAACAGATTTCCAGCTCACAGAGCACGATAAACGAATAAAGGGCAGTTAGTCGGTTAACCAGACAAAATGTGATATCATAAGAGCAGGCAATCGTTTTTGGTAATTAAAATACAAGTTTTTTATACATTTTCCAAAAGCTGGAAAAGGCAAAGCGATAACAGAACTTGGCCATTGCTATCTTCATGATTGCTTTTTCCTCAACCAAATAGAAGAGTTTCTATACCAGCTGAATGAACAGCTGAATGCATACTCTATAAATTTAAGAAGGAAAAAGAGCATGATTTACATTTGTGGCATTATGATAACCAAATATTTTTGGATTAATTAAATTGTGTTTAGTTTTTATTTATATAATCAAAAGCTTCGCTGTAGAATAAACCCCACATACAGCGTTGCACTGTACTTCGATTTGAGGCGAGTTTCGGGATTTATTGAAGCGCAGCACACAGACTGGCTATTTCCCTTTCCCTTTGTCCACCTACCCCTCGCTAGCACATTCCACCAACGCACTGACTGACTGTCAATTGTTTTCTTGGCCTCGTTGGCCCGCCCTTCTCTTTCTCTCGTGTGCTCAGTCTGTCTCGCTCTGCCAACTGATTCAATTGAAAAATACTCGCTCTTTTTTCTTGCTTTTTCGAATCGGGGACTGCCTGCCGTTCATTAGCTTTCTTGCTACAGAATTTTAACCCCCTGGCTGTCGTCTGAAACCCCCTGCTAACCCCTTTGGAGAAGTGCTAAATGACTGGCGGCTACGACGCTGCTTTTGCTTCTGCCATTGACTATGCCTGTGTTTTAGTTGCTCACATCTCTTCCTCCTATCCTCCTATCTATCAATCTATTTCTCTCTATATTTAAAAAGCAGAAAAAAAAATGTAAAATCCTATGGAAAATTCATATTTGTTGCTTGTCTGTTTAATTTCAACAGATAAAAATTATAGGAAAATATTGAAATTATTATTGAGCATTTCATTGCTCCCTTCTTTATTTTCCTAATTTCTCTGGCGAGAGATTCGGGGTCCCATAAAATTTAATGATCATTCTAAATTCATTTCCTTGCCTTCAGAAAGTGGTCAAATAAACTGTGTTGTCTCGGTGGAGGTATGTTAACCAGGCCAAAAAGAGCAAAAATAAATAACAAAATCAAAAGAAATCAAATATCGTTAATATTTCCCCAAAAGTGAGTGATGAAAAGAAAATACGACAAGTGTAATTACTTGAGCTGTAAACGGATCTGAAAGCACTATGAAGCAGTTTAACTAAGAGCCAAAACCATATTAAATTATTCATTCAAAAGGTGAGTTTTAAATTAAGAAGGGAAAAATTCTAAAAATAATGTTCTCGACATGTACCCGGCTGATACCAAGTTTAGGGATTTACAGGTATTAAGGTGATACTTATTGATTTACGACTACTAAAAACAATTTTAAAAATGTATCGAAAGGGCAGTAGGCCAAACCTGAATTACAATTTAATTCTGAAAGTTCAATTTATTAAAGTAGTAAGTTGTATTCAGAAAGTGGTACACACAGTGGCTTTAATGTATCTTAAAGTTGTCCATCTGTTGACAAAGTATTAACATTGGTCCTCCCTCCTTTTACATCCCCCTCTCTATCTCGTTAACATTATCCTTTATCCCACCCCCGCTTTTTGCCAGCGTTCTGCCTTTTGTTGGGATAATCTGATTTAAGAATTAATTAAATTGCTTTGCGTTTGGTCGCATGTGTGTGTATCTTTTTATCCGTGTATCTATTGCCGTCACTCTGTGGCCGTGTGCACCAAACACAAATACAGACACTGCTACAAATGTGAACTGTCCATATTAGATTACGTGCAAAAAGCTCTTTAATTGTATTTTCCGTCTAATGAAATCACCGCAGCGCAGAGCAACATTTAAAAGCTTTGGCCAACAAATGCGTACAGTTGTGCAACATTGGATTGGATTGAAAAAGTGGTAGATGGGTGGGAAAAAGAGGGAAAACGTGAGAGAACCCAGCATAAACCACATGTAGTTATCGAGATATTTCGGTAAATGCTTTTCGCCAAGTGTGGGAAACGATTTGATGAAATTCGCGCAAAATATTGGTAGCGTCAACAGGGGGTTGCTGTTATTATGTAATTGGGGTTTTATTGTCACAAAATTATTGCTTTTTAGGCCATACAGCTTCATTTGTTTTCAATTAAGATACAAATTAGTATTTCAAATTTTCTTTAAAATTTGAGTTGGAACCATGAAGGTTTCGAAAAATAATTTAATATTTGTTTATTTCATTATTTATAACATTTAGAAGTAAATGGAAATATACCAAATATTTTTTTAAATGGTCTGTCAAATTAAAGTTAAAAAAACGATATGTATTACTTTTACTGCATGTGTATATGTATGTATTTTCAACTCAATGAAGATAAGCTAGATATTTCCTATTTTGTTCGCAGACAGGAATAAAAATCATTTGATTAAGTGCGGAAGATTTCTAGATTTCGTTTGGAAGGTACAACTTTTAGTAATTATAAATAATAGTGTTAGCAGTGTTAGTGTTGATTCACAAATCACTAGGAGTACGGTGCCCTATAATCGTATGCCCTATGACGGAGGGCTAAGTTGCTTTGGAGAGACACCTCTCCATATGCCCCGATACCGGCTGATTGTCTGCCCACTGGCTATTGTCTACCTTGGTGGGCCATAACACGAGGGGCGGACAGAGAGGCAGGTGGCTGGTATAAATTGGCATCTGCACATGGTCAACTGCACATGACTGGAAATTGCATCACGTTATCATCATTTTGCGAATGCCAAGAAGGACGAAAAAGAGTGAGAAATGAGACGGGAGAAGTGAGGGGGCAACTGGAGGAGAAAAGGAATGCACTCGGGCGCAGACACAAAATGCACCCACTCTCCCACAGGAAGAGAGAGAGAGTAAAAGAGGGAGACTTCTGCTTTTCTGTTTACTCTGCACTGCTCGTCTCCTTTTTGCACTCGTAGTCTTTTTCTTTTCCTTCTTTTGCTCTTCTTGCTTTTGGCTTTCTTTAACTGCCCCCGCTTGTTGCTGTTGTTGTTGTTGTTGCTGCTGCTGATTCTGCGTTGTAAATGGCAAATACGTCAATGTTGTTGCCTCCACCGTCTTTCTCTTCTTTCCTCCTCCTGCTTCTTGGCCGACAGGCATTGTTGCTGCAGCATTTGCTAGTTGTTGTTCGCCGTCTTAGTCGCACACACTGCGCGCTCTCCCGCTCTAATTTATGGGTCGTGCGCGCTCTCTCGTTCCACTTGCATTTTGCAACTTGGAGCCCTTGTGCCAATGTGCCACGTTCCACGTCCACGTCCCTTACCCATGCACCCAACCGCATCCCTCCGATCGGGAGAGAAGGCCGCATGCCGCATGCCCCATGTCCCATGCATTCCTCGCACTCCTGCAATCCTGCAGCAGAAACACCAACTACGACAACAGCAACACCGTTACATAAATACCAGGCACAGTCAAAACTCTTTAAGCTTAATATTCATCTATGTTTCTACAATTTTATGTACTTGTAATTAAACATTACGATATATTCGCGTATACATATACAAATTTAAAATCGCTTGAAACGTTAACTACAATAATAATTGAATTAATACTATAATAAGGGGTAATTGTATCCACAAAAATTTTAAAAACAATTGTCTTACATATTTAGAATACGTAATTTCCCTTTCTGCATATCCATTTGATTACTATGTTTTAACGGCAAACACTGAAATGTACATTAAATAAAAAAATAAACTAAATATATACATATGTATATATATATACATTATTATTATAATTATAATTATTTTGAAATTAATTTTTTAAAACAGCTACTTTTGAGGTGGTTTTTCTTATGGAAGTTTGACTGTAAACCTGCCTGCGGTTCTTGTTTTTGTTCTAGCCTGGCTGCATAAATTCATTTGTTTGCTCCCATTGCTGTTTTTGTTGTTGTAGTTGTTGTTATTACTACTAGCTCTGTTCGCCTCTGTCTCTGTCTCTGTTTCTGCCGCTGTCACTGCGTTAGCGTCGACGCCTACGTCGTCGTCTGCGCTGACTTCGACTTCAGCATCGATGTGGTTTTTGTTGGCGCTGTCGTTGCTCCCCTTGCGTTGCCATTTTCAATTTTAGTTTTGCTGTTCTGCCACCGCCTCTTCTTCTTTCTCCCTTTCTGATTCCCATTCTCATTCGGCTGCGGCGGATTCGTTTTACTGCCACTTCAATTCCGCTAACCCCCATTCCCGCCCCTTTTTTGCCCACCACCCATCCTCCCTGTGCTCCTTAATTTTGCACACCACCCACGCAAAGTTGTGTGTCCTTGCACGCTCGTTTCCGGTTCGTTTTGTCCACCCGTTCGCTTTTTCGTTTTGGGCGACAAGCGATTGCGGGTACGATTTCTCCTTTTCCTCTTCCCTTCTCTTCCATCCAACCTTATTCACCATTTTCGCCAAACACGCCCCGTTTCGGTTCAGAGTTTACATTTTATGTGTGTCCCTTTTTTTTGCCCCCTTTTCTTGCTCAGGCGAGAGACCCAACACCTCCCATTGTTCGGCCCACCCCCTACAAAAGTCCCCATCCAATTTGCTACCCAACTGGTTGGCGATATATCCCTAATGATAATATACATATACTTGTAGGTGATTCTGCCAGAGCAACAACAGGCGCAGGATGCTCTTCAATCTGCTCGTTTAAATTCGATCTGGTATTCGTACTTAAGAGTTCGATTTACAGTTTTTGTTCACAACAGAAATCTATTAAACAAGTAAGAACGGATAGTTTCGGTGCACGCAGCTTGAAATATCCTTGCAGACCGACCAATAGCTCCCAAATCGCAGATCGAATGTATGGCAGCTGTGGGATATAGTGATCCGATTTTTTTATCTTTCCAAATCAGCTATAGACCTTATGAAAAGTACATACATATATTTATTTTCGAAGAGCAAATTAATTTTATTTCAAAACAACTGAAGTTATGCCACTTTTCCCCAATCGTACTAATGCCAACTATGTAATTTATATTTATATGTATGTACTTTATAAAAAAAATTGGAAAACTTTTTTTTTATTTTTAAAGTAATAAATAAAATAGTTATACATATGTATATGTTTAAATGCTGATATAACATAAATACATAGGTTATTTTCATAGTAATAATAATTTATTTTGACTTTCTCTGTGACAGTGGTAGACATATTCATAACCCCAAGCACTGACCTCTCTTTTACCCACTTGGAATACCCCTCACATGGCTGTATGTTCTCATTATTAAATTTCTGTAAAGTTTGCATTTTGTTGGATAACATGCTTGTGCTTGTATAACTTTATTTAATACACAATTTCGGCCATTTAAAAGTTGAGAGAATCTCTCAATTAAATGCTGGGCTAAATGGTTTAATTGAGCAATTAAATTAAAAGCTTATGCATAATTCGTATAACTCTCAAAATATAGATAATGAAATTTTAAAAGTGACATGACTGACGTGGTGCAAGAAATTAATTGATTGATAACAATGAAAGAAAAAGAACCAAAAAGATCACAAAAATTTTTGTGGATATACATATATTTCTTTTTAAGAAAAAGATTAAATACTTAAATATTTTGTAATCCTTTTTTAATAATATTCAATAAATATTTTAAAGCAGTTTGTAAACGCTTAAATAAGTTAAACCTCTCAGATTGATAAAAAAAAAAAAAACAAGAAAGGAAGGCTACCCTTCGGTACCCGAAGCTTAGAATACCCTTGCCGACCAATTGCTTTCAAACCGTTCTATCGTTTGTTTGGCAGCTATAGGATATAGTTATCCGATTTTTGGTTTTTAGTTTTATAAAACGACTTTAATGTCTATGAAAACTGTATTTCTCAAGAATAAATTAATTGTCTTAAAAAACACCAGAGTTATGCTCAATGACCCATTTTCTCCCATCGTTCCTATGGCAGTTATATGATATAGTGTTCCGATTTTGATGAAACTTTTAGGATATGTTCAAATAGTCATTAAATAGAGTTTCCTAAGAAAATATATAAATCATCTTGAAAATAGCGAATTTATGGCACTTTTTTTCCAATCGTTCCTATGGCAGCTAAGCGATGTAGTGTTCCGATTCCGACCGTTCCGACTTATATTTTACCTGCAACAAATTGAAGGGTTGTTGCAAAGTTTCAGCCCGATAGCTTTAAAACTGAAAGACTAGTTTACAAAGCAACCGACAGACGGACAGGCGGACATGGCTAGATCGACTCAGCTGGTGATGCTGATCAAGAATATACATATATACTTTATAGGGTAGGAGACGTCTCCTTCACTGCGTTACAAACTTCAGGTCAAAATTATAATACCCTCTGCAAGGGTATAAACATGAGCGAGTGAGGAAACTATACTTGTTGCCGCAACTGAAGTTTGTGGTTGGATTTGTTTCACTCGATCCAAAGGCGTTGCAAATACGTTGAAGAAAAGTGGAAGGGGAAAAAAAGAGTCTGAAGATCACGCCAGACGATGACGCAGACTGCAAGCTGTAATTGAGGGAAAAAAGAGGGTTGAAAAATGCTCTCTGTTGTTGTTTGAGTCAATAACCTCACTCACCAAGAAAAAGAGGAAGAGGCATGAAGCACTCACATTCTCTCACTCCCTCTCCCTCTACTGGAACAAGAAGTCAACGTGAATAATGCGAGGGCCAGAAAAAAAGTGAACTCAAAACCAGGCACAAAACAAAATACGGCAACGAGTTAAAGCCAACAATCACAAGAAGCAAAAACCAGAAAACCAACAGCTAAAGCAATAACAAGAGGTAACGAAGGAAGATGGAGGAGAAAAGAACTCATACCTAAATCTACAATCCCCAAGAATGCGGAGCAGAGAAAAAAGTAAATAAATGCATGCAAGTGATGTCCAGTGGGTTCGCGTGCGTGTATGTATGTATGGGGTGAGTGAGTGATCGAATGAGCCGAGTGAGAAGAACAATCGGAATTGAAACGCGAATTATTGTTGGGGAAGCAACTGCAAAATAATATCCCACAAGTCTGTACTTGACCCACAGCATAAGTAATGACTGAATTTGTAATGGGAAATATAAAGCACACTGAGTCATCGTTACTTACAGTGGAACTTTGCTAATACGAGTAGAGGCTTGTCTTATTAAAGAGGCTAATACATAGTTTTACTTACTTTTTAGAATTTGTTGAAACAACCAAAAATGCATGCCTATGAAATACACACCAAATATTGCTATATATATATTCATGAAATTGTACGCACAGATTAAATGGGTAACCCATCCCAAACTTATAATTTGACTTGCTGAAGCTCTTGTTAGTAAAGTTTTCTCTCTATTTGTTTTTGGATTTTAAGCAATCGATTACCTTCAATTGCTTATTGACCAGAGATCCGGCCAACAACACGAATAAACTTTTTTTAATGCCAAATCATACGAAGCAGCAGCGTTTTCCGCATAAGAGTGTGGTTATAGGCAAAGATATAACATGAATTCAAACACACAAGAGCGCGGAAAAAAAAACGAAAAAACGAAAAAAGGCGAAAATATAGCTCACGAGCGATGGACAGACAGTCGGCCAATTGAGCTAGAGAGAGAAGAGATAATCAAGAGCAAACAATGGACTTTCAAAGGGGGTCGCAGGGGCTGGAAGTGGAAGGTGGAGAGCTGGGGTGACGGCAGCACAATATGAGAAGAATTTCACATTTGTTCACTGCTGTCACTCACAAATATTGATGGGAAAAGAGAGTGGGGATAAGAGGGAGATAGCGAGAGGTATCGAGGCGGGCCACACAAATACGAGCGCATACATATCTAGTGCAAAAAAAAATAAAAACAGCAAGAACCGAGAGCACACCTTCTCGGCGGCGTTGACTTTGGTAGCGCTGCCACCCCCGCGTCACGGGCAGAGCCAGCAGAGTGTGGCTGTGTCAAAGACAAATGCCCGAATCATATTTCTGACCCCCCTTATGTCTCCCATTCCTCTCTTACGTCTTCTTCTTCCACTTGCGGTTTGGGTGAACCCGAAAGCGAACCCAAGTCAAAGGAGGAGACGAAAGGCAGACGCCAAGCGAGAGAATAAACTTTTACAGTTTATTTACAACTTCCAAAAATCGAAAAATTTGATAATTGTGTGTGTGTGTGTGTTTATATCAGGTAAAACTATATCTGTTTTTCTCCTGATTCTTTAAAGTTTTATAACTTTTGTGATATTTTTTGACCTACCGCAAAATTACAACCATCTGTCGTAGTTAAATATTAAAAGTTTATTATTGACAATGTTGGCACTCAAAAATGCCATTTCTTTGCATTGCAAATCATACTACTAGTCAAATCGTTCAATTGGCTTATTCGAAGTTCCACTGTATGGCTTTGGCTGGTCGAACACTTTTTTATCATTTGCAGACTCCCCCCACCTCTCGCCCGATAAGCGCGCACATCTGTCGCCTGCCGATGCGTGACAAAAAAAAGAAAGGCAGGGGAAAAAACAGTGCGCAATTACAGTTTTTAGCGAGCCGGACGCTTAACAGTGTGCCCCACCTTTGCGGGCTAAACGTTCGCTTATTAAAGTGATTAATACAGGCAACTACTTAAAATAAACTAAACAAAAAAAAACAACCAAACCCTCTAGAATTATCAACCACTGTGCGTAGCTACAACAAAAGCGCGGCGAAGATAGCGGCCACCATTCATCTGTCTCTGCCTGTCAAACGTCTCTCTCGCGCTCTCCCACTCCCGGTTGCCTCTCTGTTTCGTTTCCACTTGTAACACGGTCCGCCGTTAGCGGTTCTCTGCGCTCTACTTGCCGCCGCTCATTCGCCGCGTAAAACCAAACTCAGACGGACGCGTCGCGTCTCGGCGCTTGTAAATATTTTGTTATTTGTACATTTTCGCCAGCAAAAATGGAATAGCGACAGCGGTTAGTTTTTGGCCCAACAAATTATCATCGAGCTATAAAAAACGCCATAAAATCATCGGATAACCGTCCGCCCAAATAATCTAATTAATAAACAAAAAGGTAAAAAAAGAAGCATGAAAACTTCATGAATGAAATTGTAATGTGCTAAAAACGCTAACATAAAAAGTGCAAAATGCTGTGAACGAAATGGTTCTCTTTTTTCTCGCCTTGTGTATGCATCGGTTTTCGCAGTCGTCGTTGCCGTCTGTGTATGTGTGTTTAGGTGAGCGTTGGTGTGACTTTTTATTTCGTTTGTTTTTGTTGAGTGAAAAGTTCAAGCCAAATGTAAAATGATGCCCACGGCTTACAATCATAAAGTTATCTCGCTATTTCCCATTATTGGTGTAAGCTTTATAATAAATGCAATCTTGTGCATTAACTTGATTTCTCCACCGATTTTGTTTGCCGTGCGCCTTGAATTCGCCGCTTTGCCGGACGAATGCAGGTGTAGTGGTGAGCCGACTTCGTATCGTGTGCTCAGTTCCTTGCAATGGCTCTCTTTTACTCTTACTCTTTTACTCACCACCATTCGTTGTTTTTCTCTTGTTATCTTGCTTCCACAAGCGGCTTCTGCTTCCAATGCTTGTGTGTGTATTTTTTTGGTGTTAGTTTTTTAGTTTTGTTTTGCTTTTCATATTTCGGTCGTTTCTGCTTTGTGCTCGAGATTCACCCAAGCGTTGCGGCATTGCCAACATAGAGTGCGGAGTAAAAGAGCAGTCAAAAAAGTAGCGAATCAAAGTGATTAATGAATGGGCATTTCAAGAAATAATTGTTAATCGATGAACTACATAGCCACTTTTGAGGGCGCTTTAATTAAAAAATAATATTGTTGAAGGTTAAATTTGGTAAAATATTTGTATTCTTCCGACCCCATAAACTTTATACATATATAAGATATAGCGCCGGAATTCAAAATTAAACTTTTGTTGTCTGATAATATATGTTTTCTTTTTAAAGTGTTTAGTTGGAAAACTTAGCTGAACTTTGCGGTCAAAATCCGAAAGATACAAAAATATTTGTCCGCACTCCTATTTTGTCTATTTTTTTTAAAAGATATTTATATGTATAAAAACCGATAGATATCTGGTAATTTCTTGTGATTTTATGGAAAAAACTAAAATCAAGCTTTATCCACAAGCTAATTTTAAGAACAATTTTAAAGAATTTGTTTTTTTCAAAAAACCCTTACATTTACTCGTATTTACGTGAAATTTTGTTTTTGTATTTTAGCAGACCATAACGCATGTAACGCACAACAGTCCCAAATAGCATCTAACGGACTACGAACATGAACAAAAATGCCGGCGATGGCAGTGGCAACGACGGTAAAAACTCAATCAGTCACGGTGGCAAGGGCGGAACCTCGAATGCGGGCGGAGGCACCGGAGCCGGGGGGCCCCACGACCCCACCGGCCTCCTAGATGCAGCTTCCCTTTTTGGTGAGACCATAGCTTTCATAATCTTCAAATAGAAATGTCTTAATTTTTGTTTATTTCTTATTTCCAGCTTACTGGGGACGTGATCCTACTGGAGCAGCGGCTGCCGCTGCCTCCAACCCGCTGTTCAACTCCCAATTTAATGCTGCCGCAGCTGCCGGTTTGGGTCTGCTGCCAAATGCAGGGGGCGCATCTGCGAACGACCGATATTCCATGGCCGCTGCAGCGGCAGCGGCAGCGGGGGCTCATCATCATCAGAACACTATGGCGGTGGCCGCTTCCCAGGCCGCCAGTTTGGCAGGGCTGCATCCAGCAAGTGAGTAAAATGTCGGCACAACCGATTTGTAGTAGTCCCATGAAGCACAAGAAGTATTTTCAACCACAATGAAATCGCGTCGTCGTCTAATTGGTGGTTGCTCTGGCGCAGTGTGCCAAAGCGTCTTCGTGTGGGCACAAAACGTTTGAAGGTGCAAAAAACTATGCGTGCGAGTTCTACTACCAGCTAAAGCTCTATAAAATGAACTACGTATTTCAGTCTTTATATATGGAGTTTAAACAGCATATGTCTTGTGTTTTTCGTGCGAGGCATTTGAAGAAACCCTCCTAAAGAAACACTCTCAGCTGGGCTGTTTGCTTTACACTACCCAAAAACTCACATTTGGGTCGGGTGGTGAAAAATGGTTAAGCACAAATTTGTTTAAATATTTTGTAGATCAGAGTTTAGATTTAGCTACCTTATAAAGTGTTATGTGTTGATAATATAGTTATTTAAAATTAGTTCTTGAAGTGCTATAAATATTTGTAAAGTATTTTTTTTTATTAGATGCAATAAAAATGTGTGGAATAGAATACCAAATATGCATGAAAGCCTCTCTAATTCGATATTGAATTAATTTACAGGCTGGTGGTCGATGGCTCAATTGGCAGCCCAGGACTACTTCAGTCGCTTACAGGCCTCGGGCCTCTCGCCGTTCCCCCATCCTGATCTAGCCGCTGCCTTCGGACCGGCTGGCATGGGCATGGGTGCTGGGGCCGGAGGAGGTAGCAGCGGAGCAGGAGTTCTCGGTGCAGGTGCTGGTGGTGGTGCTGGGGCCGGTGGTGGGAACGCCGGCGGCGGACCTTCCTCTGGCTCCTCCAGCAGCAAGTCGAACAAGTCGCGCAAGGAGAAGCGCGCAGCCCAGCAGCAGCAGCAACAGCAGCAGCAGCAGAGCTTGGCAAACAGTCTGAATGCGGCGGCAGCCGCAGCGGCAGCAGCAGCGGCAAACAATCCGGCTGCGGCTCTGGCCAGCATGCACGGATTCGGAGTACCGGGCACCAGCATTCAGCAGTCGGTGAGCACGGGCAGCGGATCGATCTCCACCAACAGTGGTCATGGCGGCTACAAGGTGAGCATTCCAAGTTTTTCTTAGCCTTGCACAGGGTACTATAATTTTGGCCAGAATTATCCAATTCATCTTTAAGGGAGTAAATGAATATAAAGATTTATATATATAAAAAAATAAAATATACCATCGACAATAAAAATGGCCGTTTAGTAACTACCTTGATTGATCTAAAAGTCTCATTTCTATCGGAACACCATTACCCCTAAATAAATATAATGAATTATTTTTTTGGGAAGTACTACATGTTTCCTTTTAACGATTAAAAACGATTAAAGATGGACCAAAAGTCCATCTGCCAAACAAACGATCGAGCTGTTTGATCGCAATTGGGCTGCAAGAGTATGTACAAGTTTCGGTCTCCGAAGTTAGCCTGCATTTCCTGTATTTTTCATTTTTGAAATTTTATTGCATTTACAGAGTACGGCAAGCGCTTATGGTAAGCCATCGACGATGACCAGCAGCAGCATGGCAAGTAATCCGGGTTCCGCCTATGACCCGGTAACTCTGCACAAGGAGCTGCTGGCCATGCAGGCTGTGGCGGCCGCTGCTTCCGGTTCTGGTTCGAGCGGATCCTCCGGCAAAAAATCTGGGGGCGGGTCCTCGTCATCCTCGATGCATGGCCACGGTTTGGGAATGGGAAGTGGGGCAGGGATGATGACCAGCGGCAAAGCTTCGACTAGTGTGAGCGCAAGTAACGCCTCCCTGGGCGGGATGCATCCCAGCTTGGCTAGTAGCAATCCGTTGATGTCACCGCATTCAGGACTGGGCGGAGGCTCTTCTTCGTCATCATCCGGAAAGGATCGGGACAAAAACAACCCATCACTGAACGCTCTCAACTCGTTGACTCAGTTTGGAGCTCTGGGCATGACCCCGCAACAGAGCATGCAGGCGGCGATGAATGCGTTCGCGGCCAGCACTGGAGTGTCGCCCTCAGCCACGGTCACCTCTTCGCCGCATTCATCTGCCCACCAGCAGCAGCAGCTGGGCGCCAATGCCACGTCGGGACCGGGGGGGAAAGGGAGCTCCAAGGATTACATGATGGGGTAAGATGCAAGACCAAATGGCTGCAATATATATATATTTTTTTTTTAAGTGAATTTTAATGTTTGCTTAGTAAAGGATCTAGAAGAAATGTAATTTGAAAATATAAAACAATATAATTTATTGAAGATAACTGAACTAGAAAAAGCCATTAAAGACCAGTTTGGTACAAACGACTAATTATTGACAATGAATTCATTCTTGTAAAATATAGTTTTCATATAATAATAAAATTAAATTTTAGAAAATTAAAAGCTAAAAATCGGAAAACTATTTTCTATAGCTGCCTTACAAACAATCGAAAGGTTTTAAGGCAACTGGTCTGCAAGGGTTTTCTAAGCTTCGGGCCCAAAAGATAGCCTTCCTTTATTTTTTAAGGTGAATTTAATTATTTCAAATAAAAATATTTGTAAGGGCAAACGTTTAGTAAATATTTTCAAATATTTTTGCCGGTACTGTTATTTTCGTTTTACTGTTATTTCATACAAATACGAAAAACTAATTTGCAGTTAAACTACTGCGTTTTGAATTAAGTTAAGTCTAAAAAGACTTAGATTACGGAAACATAGAGTTAAAGGAGTTATAAAGTAAATTGCAAATGTAAATTTTTTTTTTCCCAACAGCACTGGCAGTGAGCATCCTTCGCTGCTCGGAGTTCGTTTGCCGCCGGACACGGAGATCATCAAGTACACGTCCTCGATTGTGGGACCCAAGATACCTGGTACTACCTCACGCGGTCGCAAAAAGACTATTTCCGAAACAGAACAGCAAACAACGACACAACAACAAGCACAGAAATCACAACACCAAGCAGAACAACACTTACTCCAACAACAAGCACAAAAAGAGCTCGACAGCACCACAAATGCCATTTCCTCTCTACTTGCATTTCCAGGTCTGAGTCCCGCGAAGCGGGCTAGACTCGAAATGGAGTACGCGGCCATGGCGGCGGCAGCACAGCAGCAACACCAACAGCAGCAACAGCTGCACGGGATGCTGGGAGCAGCCGGGATCTCAGGCATGGCTGGGCTGGCGGGCTTGCAGGGAGTCGTTGGAGGGACAAATCCTCTCGACCAGTTGAGTGTGAGCAAGGCCAGCTCCTCAACGCCGGCCGCCACAAGCTCATGTTCCTCCTCGGTGGGCAGTAATTTGCTCAACCAGAGCTCCAGTGATCGCGTGGAGGTGATCAAACTGCCACCCACCATCACCTCCAACGGGGCGTACAATCTCTCGAGCAAGGGAAAGGAAGTCCATGACCTGACCACCGATCATGCACCCGCATCCGGAGGCGTCAATCTTAGTTTGAAGGCCAATACTAATGCCGTGCCGCCCACCGGAGCTGTGGGATCAGCATCGAATCCCATTACCATCGATGACTTCGATGCACCGCTTAATCTTTCGATGAAACCTTCGGACAAAAGTAGCAGCCACACCACAGCTGTAGCCGGAGGAGCAGGTCCCTCCTCCAGTGCCGCGCTGGCAGGTTTGGCCAGCGATTATCAGGCGGCGGCCAGTGGTCAGGGCGGAAATAGCTTGCAGAGCTTGAGCTCGATAACGGCTGCTTTAGGCGGAGCAGGTGGAATGCCAGGCGGCTCAATATCGGGCAGTGGCGGAACTTCTCCTGCCCCAGCTTCCTCGGGCGCAGGCGCAGCATCCTCTGGAGGCTCCGGATCCGCTTCGGGGGGCGGTTCGTCTTCCTATAAAGAGGGACGCCCCAGGAATCTGGGACGTGGTGTATCCAAGCCCAAGAAGAACACGGTGGCGTCCCTACTAGCTCAATCTCGAGCTGTGGGACTGAAGCCAATGCTGGCTACCCAACAGTTGCTTCAGCAGGGAGCCGATATTGTAAGTTAACCCATGAATATGACCTTCAAGCTAGTATATTGTCAATCGGACCTATTTTTACACCAGGAAAAAATACGCCTGGCTTTGAGCGAAGCCAACGCTCATATGGAGACCTCCACGGATTCCGAGAGCGTGGCCGCCGAAAGCGGATTGTCGGAGTCGGAGAGTGAGGATGCTAACATTATGAATGTGGCCGAGCTGAGGGTTCCCCTGGAGCTGGGATGGAAGCGTGAGACCGTTATCCGTGGGCTGACCAAGCAGGGCCAGATACGTGGCGAGGTCACCTACTACGCGCCAACCAGCACGACGCCGTTAAAGAGCATTGGACAGGTTTTTGCTGTGAGTTTGTAGGGCGACTTTTTTAATTCAATCTTGAACCCTTGAACACACTTTAATTAGCATTCGATGCCATTCGGAATGTTCTTTTTTGTTTGCCAGTTTGACAGCTTATAATCATCTAATCATTAAATCAACCACAGAAAACCAAACTGTTATTGAAGACGCAAGCTAATTTCGGGTTCCCTTCGCAGCTCCTGGAACAGCAGCCATCAAACCTTAGTCGCGAGAACTTTAGTTTCTCTGCTCGAGCCATTGTAGGGTCCTTCCTGCAGCCCGCTCCACCGCCGTACGCTAACGATGGGGAGTACATTCGGATGACGGATGAGGATGTGGCCAAGCGGCTGGAGGATCTTAAGGTATTTACGCGTCAGACCCTCAACGTAGAGCAGCGCATCGAAATCGCCAAGCAACAGCAGGCAATGCGCGATGCCAAGAAGCTGCAGAAGGAGGAGCTGGCCAAGAACAAGGAGAAGGCAAGGCAAGAAAAGAATGCCAAGCTAGAGCAGCAGCGCAAGGAAAAAGAGCTTAAGAACCAGCAGGCCGTCGAGGTAAGTTTTCAAACGGGTTATTTTTTAAATTGCAATATTGAAGTTTGGGAATTTCCAGGAGCGAAAGAAGCGACAGGAGGAGCTAGATCGTCTTAAGCAGGAGGAGCTGCTCAAGAAGCAACAGGTTAGTTCGGGTTGCGAGTGCCTGGCCAAAACTTTGCTTAACTTGTATTTTATTTTGCAATAGGAGAAAGAGAAGCGCCGTCAGGAGGCCATTTTAGCTAAGGAACAGGTACTGAATGCCTTACCTTCTGTCTTGTCCTGTCCAAAAAACTTTCTTGTAACCCGAGAGGGTTACCGTTTGGGAACATCTTGGGAAAAAACTGTATATTATATACAAATTTATGTAACCTAATAGATTTGGTTTTAAGTTCATTTATCACAACTTTTATATTTTCTCATTAACGTAGGATATCAGAAATATACTGATACTTGGGTGGTAATGATTGGGCTGTTTAGAAAAGCGACTTCAGTTGGTTATAAAAGTAGTATGTTTCTTGAATGATCTATATCTTGACTTATTTTCTATATATGCTATCTTGACCTTATGCTTGGGAATTTAATTTAATTTGGAAAGTTGCGATTCTTTTTGTTTCGTTTCGGTTTTTCTTTTACTTTTACCAAAGCCCAACGTTGCCTTTCCAGTATATTTATTTAGAGCTTTGTTTTATTAAATTTTCGTATCTCATTTATATTTTAAACAGGAATTACAGAAGCAGAAGGAGATGCTGCTAGCAGCCGAAATGGTAAGAAATCTAAAATTGCCCTTTTTGAATTACGCATTATTAATGTAAACACTTTATCTACCTACCTTTCAACAGGAACGCGAACGTCGCCGCCAGCATATGAATCTTATCAGGATGCTGGAGCTACGCCGGAAGTTCGAGGAACGCGAAAAGAAGAAGCACCAACTGGTTTTGGACCGATTGCTCTTGCGAGAGCGCCGCATGGCGGAGCGGAAGCGGGATGCGGAGATATTGCAGCTTATTCGTCGTCCCAACGAGGATTCGGAGCTTCCGCAAGAGGTGCCCATTCCGGAATTGGATAGGATCGCTGGCAACCGGCTTCCTGGACAGGCGATGGCCGATCTGCTGATGGTCTACGAGTTTCTGCACAATTTCGGGGAAACTCTTGGCTTCGACATGGTGTCGCTGCCCTCCCTCCAGAATCTGCACGATGCATTGATGAGCGACAGCAATGCAGATGCCGAGGAGGAGCTGCTATCGGTGATGACGCACCTTCTGGTCTGTGCCATTGAAGACCCGGGAGTGCCCAATCCGGGCAGGCACACCACTCTGTTGGGACAATCGCTGCGCAACGCTGATATTACCAACTCGAATGTGTCGGAGATCCTGAGAATTTATCTGTATGCCACCGCTACGGGTGAAGTGCGGCAGATGCATGGGATCACAGTGGATCGCGAAAGGGAGCGAAGGGTGCCGGATCATCATCAACTGGATGCAGACTCCGCCACCCTCTCGCATTCGGTGAAGAACCAGGAGTACTATAAGCTGCTGCATGAGAACGACACCTGGAAGCTGTCGCAATATCTGAAGGATCGTCCTTTCGTGGCACTGAATCCCACCCGAAAGGCACAAATGCTGGCGCACCTGTGCAACGATCTGCTGATGAACAAGGCGGTGCTGCGGCAGATCGACGGCAGCCTGGAGACCTGCGCCCAAATGCGCAAAGAAAAGTATATGACGGACATGAAGGTGCGCAAGTATAAGGCGCTGCACTTGCGAAAGGCACGCATTGAAGCCTACGAACGGGCGCAAGCGGAGCGCGAGGCGGCGATGCAGGCACTGGTGGCGCAGCAGAAGATGGATGCAGAGCGTCAGAAGCAAGCGGAGGAGGAAGCCAGGGCAGCGGCAGCGCAAGGCGCAGCAGCAGCACCAGCCGCAGCAGCGGATGGGGAAGCTGTAGCCAAGAATGTCTCTCCCAACGGAGAGCAGCGCGAAAATGAAGAACCGGATGAGCAGGTCGCCATTAAGGAACCCCAACCACAACAGCCCATGGAGGTCGATGGCGTGGTTGATGATAGTACTGAATCCCTTGTGAGTCCCGCAAAGAGCATCTCCCAAGTGGACAACAGGTTAACGCCCAACAAACAAGAACTGACCACGCCCACCTATCAGCACAATGGTTCAAGCACTCCAACCACAAGTGGAGGATCGGCAGGCACAGACATGAATGCCTTATTGCAGGCGAAGAAAAGCGGAGTACGGAACTCCATTAACGATGACCACCATCCCCATGACGTGAGCATCATCGATGATGATCTCTCCGATCTGGATTCAGAGATCACGAATGTCGAGGAGGACGAGGACAATCGACTGAGTGCCGATGAATTGCAGAAGAAGTTGGACAAGATTGTTAGGGCCTCGTTGAACTGTAAGGAGGCGCTGGAGAAGAGCACTAATCAGCTAAGAGCAGCCTGCTTCGGTCAGGATCGCTTCTGGCGGCGCTATTGGAAGTTGCCCAAGGCGGGGGGCATCTTCATCGAGGCTTTAGAATCGGCCCAGAATGATATATGTGGCTATCATGAAGCATTGGACGGAATGGATGAGAAGAAAGGGGAAACGGAGGAGAAGTTGGACATCGAAGTGAAAATCAATGAAGATCAAGCAATGGAGGTGGATGAATCCCACTCAGAAGAGAAGGTAGCTCAGATTCCAGATGAGAATCAGGAATCCGAAGCCAATCAGCAGCAGCAGTTGCAGCAGGAGGAACAGGATGACGATGATGATGATGTTACTGAAATCAATAAAGTCGAGCCGGAGATTGTTGATCTAGGCGATGATGATGATGATGCAGCCCCTCCGCCGCCCATATCCCCTGCTAAAGTCGAACCTCCACGACCCGAGATTAAGGTCAAGTCGGAAATGGAGCTGATGGGTCCGCCGCCAACGACAATGATTGCCACCAAGACGGACTTCGAGGCCGAGATCAAGATTCCTGCCATGCCGGGTATCCTGATGCCACCCACCCTGAACAATAATAATAACAGCAATAATAATAACAACAACGGAAGCGACAACTGTGATAAGTTGGAAACTGGCTTGAATCGGCAGCAGCAGCAGCAAAACTTTGGCCAGGCTGTGATTAAAATGGAAGATCTGAAGAAGGAGGACGACTGCATCATAGTATCCACTTCAAGTGCCGATGACTCCCCTAAATGGTTTTCCATCGTTCGCAGAGAAGTGCCTCTGATCAGTGAGCTTCCCGCTGAGGAAGGCGGTGTGGTTGCCCAGGATCTGCAGCAAAGCTATGCGAACCAGAACTGCTCTGCCCAGCTACAGCTGCAGGGCCATCCCTGGGATCTAATCAACAACATGCAGTACTATGCGATCCCGATGGACGAGTGCAAAGTGGATACCGGCAAACTGGGTCACGAGTGCATCTTCTCGCTGAGCGGCCTTGATGAAAAGGAATTGCTGGCCAAGGTGGCCGAGTACCAGGCCCACAAGGCGGAGTCAAAAAACGGTCTGGGCTCTCCTCATCGCCACCACGAGACTGAAGATGATGAGGAGCAGGCCAAGCTGAAGTTGGATAAGGAGTTCGAAGGAGATCGGGAAATGGAAATAGAAACGGAATCAGATGATCCGGCATCAGGCAAGGACAAGTTTTTTCGCTTGCGCTCTGATGCGCCACCGGACACGGGAGGGGGCATCAACGCGGCCGAACAGAAGCCCAAGATTGAGCTGCGTTTGGATGAGGCTCTCTCGCAGGCCTACTACCACAACATTGCCAATATGTCGCTGAGCAGCGTGCAAACATACATACCCATTGATATCCCACTCCCACTATCCATGACTCCGGACGAACATCGCCTGCTGGAGCAAGTGAAGCTATCCGGATTTCCGAAGCGGATTCATGGCGTTTACGTGCCGCGGAGGCAGCGCTATGGCTGGTGGCAGTTGGACGATGAACAGAAGTTGCGGCAGTTTCTGAAAACCCTGAATCCATCGGGCTTAAGGGAACGGGAGCTACAGGAGAATCTTCAGCGTTTTCTGGGATTGGAACAGCCCTTGGGTGTGAGCTATCAGCTAAAATCTGATCCTGAGCATTCAGAGGAGTTCCTTATGCCTGATAAGCCAGGCGATTGGAACCCGAAGGTGGCCAAGCGTGTAGAGCTGGCGCTGCTGGAGCAACTGGAATCGTTAGAGGATAAGGTAGCCAGTGCTTCCATGCAACTAAAGAACTGGCAGCTGCCCAATCGCGTAGAGAGTGAACTAACTCTGGACTCCCAAGAGGAAGTCAGCGAGGAGGATTTCGTGAGCATGATACCCATGATCCGTGAGAGGATAATCGATCTGGAGGCCAACATAGAGCGGCGGTATTTGAAGCCACCGTTGGGCTCCCAAACAGGCGATGCGCATTTGGCTGTGATTGCCCAGAATCAGCATACCACAACCCAAACTCAGAATTCGGCATCTGCGGCGGCGTATCTTCTGCAAATGCAGCAGCAACAGTTGCAACAGCAGCAACAGCAACAACAACAACAACAACAACAACAGGGAGCAGGAAACGGCAACAGCCTCAATCTTTCGTCATTCAATGAGCGAACCATGGCCTTGGCGGCAGCAGCAGCAGCCTCTTCCACCGTAGCAGGAGCAAATTCGTCTGCTGGAGGAGGAGTGACGCCCGTGGAATCGGGAAGCGGCGAACCCAACTCCGGAAATGGTTCACCGGCAAGCAACTGCGATAGCGATCGTGACGAGAAGGTGGAGAACATTCCCAAGGGATTGGTGCAATGGCGCGATGCAGTGGCTCGATCCCACACAACCGCCCAGCTGGCGATGGCCCTGTACGTCCTGGAATCATGCGTGGCCTGGGACAAGAGCATAATGAAAGCGGTAAGAACTGGAGCTCCTGCTACGCAACTTTTGAAACCCCCGAAACCCTCCAACCTGCTTGGCACCCCCTGTCCCCTTTGTGGTCCATCTCCTTGATTTTTTGGTTGCACTGACACGCACATTAACACAACCAACACTACCCCCACATACACTTGTACATCTTTCATAACCATATACAACTTACAATACTAACTGCTTTGCACCACAACCGAAACAAAACAAAAGTGTAGGAGTAGTTGCACGGTTGTTAATTTTTGTATTTTTTATTTCATTTAATTGTTTGTAAGGGGTTTTACCATACTACCCATTTACGCTAATATGCTCGGGATAGTTTCTATGAGTAGAGTCTATGTATGGTAAATTATAGCTTTAGTTCAATTTTGATATTACTTGCAGGATCGCACATAATCCTAATTATCCCTTTAATAATTAATGTGATATGGAATTTCGATTTCGACTTACAAGTATTCATACTATGCACCACAAGGGTTTGGGCAACTTTACTTTAGCTTTGCCCGAAAGCTTTAAAACGGATGGATAAGTTCGCAGCAGCTGACAGTTAAATATAATACATAGAGGAAATAGCTGCCTTTAACTGATAATTAGCTAGTTTTTTAATGTCACTGCTAGCATATCAATTTAAATTTTACTTTAAATTACGCTTTCAAAATCGTTGGCATTTTACCTGAACCGCTTAAAATTTAAAGTAACAACCGTGTCTGCTTCTTTCTTCCTTTCCAAGCTTTGCATTGTTATGTATTGTTTTGTTGGAAAAATCCCTGAAACACCTCGAAATGTACTGCCCTTCCTAATAATACTCTGTGCGCATTGAATATTGCCTTTGACAATTAATTGAAATTTTATTTGTTCTTTCATTATTTTTTCTTTCTTAACTCTGTCTCTCTTGCTAAATGTTTGACTTGTTTGTTGTTTGTGGTCTTTATGGTGTATTGTTTACAAACGAAAATCGAAAAATTAAAAAAATTTAACGCTTTTATACTCACACATACATTATACGTACATAATCAAACGCAAACACATTGATTCACACATAAACACGAATGCTTCTGTTGCCCGTTACCGTTTACCCGTTGAATCCACCAAACCCACCACGACTGTTTCCCACCCTCGAAAAACCGGTTCGAACTCGAACTCGAATTTTAATTCGAATTGGCATCCGAAAAGTATGCAACAAAAAACAAGTCGAACAAGAAGAAGAGCAGCGCCAAAAAGCAGGCAACGCCATCGAAAAAGCAGAAACAAAAGAAGCAGCAAAAGCAGCAGCATGTGACACCCACCAATGGCAGAAAGACGAAGGAGGCTCCCACTTCTTCAGTTAGCATCAAAATAAATCTGAAGGCTCTGGCGCAGAATGGACCGCTGCAAATCCACAGCAATTCCCACTCCCACTACCCATCCTTATCCCCATCCCCAAACAGCGACTCCGACTCGGACTCGGACTCGGACTTTGCCACACGGACGAAGAAAAGCGGCAAACGCAAACGATCGGCCACCAAAACAAACTCTAGCAAATATTCGAATTCCTTACAGAATTGCCAGTTCTGCACCTCCGGCGAAAACGAGGACAAGCTACTCCTTTGCGATGGCTGCGACAAGGGCTATCACACCTACTGCTTTAAGCCCAAGATGGACAACATTCCAGATGGCGATTGGTGAGTACCGATCCACTTTCCACATCCTCATCCCTCACAGCTCACTTACATTCAAATTAAAATTAGGATTAAAAAAACAACACATTAATCCGCGTTGTCTTGTTGAGCGTTGAACGTTAACCGTTGATTGTTGAGAAACTGTGGCACTGTTTTTCTGTTCCCCAAAAAACCTATAAGAAATTTCCCCCACCCGGAAGATAATTGCTTAAGTAAAATAACATATTCTTAATTGTTTTTCCAGGTACTGCTATGAGTGCGTGAATAAGGCCACCAATGAGCGGAAGTGCATCGTCTGCGGTGGCCATCGCCCAGCTCCCGTGGGCAAGATGATATACTGCGATCTTTGTCCACGAGCTTACCACGCCGACTGCTACATTCCACCTCTGCTAAAGGTGCCGCGCGGCAAGTGGTACTGCCATGGATGTATCTCGCGGGCTCCTCCTCCGAAGAAACGCAGCGGTGGCGCCAGCGGCAGCAGCAGTAGCAAAACTCGCAGAGATAGGGACAGAGAAAGGGATTCGGGAGTAATTACGAGCAAGCGGCGCAGCGACAACAGCAAGCCACACGTCATCGAGCAGTTGCAGATGCAGCAGATCCAGATGGCAGGCGGTGGAGATGCCCAGCAGCATCAGCACCATCAGCAGATGAACTCCTCGCATGACGAGTCGATGAACTCGCTGCCAGCGGCTCTGAGGTGAGTGTGGGGGCCTGAGGGCGGCTGAGGGGGTGGCGGAGTACAGGGTCCAGGGTCCAGTGTCCAGTTTATAATGCCTCTGCATTCTCTGCTCTCTGATATGTGTGTTGGCAGTCCGGCGCACTCGGTGGCCTCGACTTCGTTCGATGACCAGCACCTCACCAACAACTCGGTCGACGGCAGCAGCCGCTTCCAGGCGCATCTGGGCAACCCTCCTTCCTGTTCCAACAACGGGTCAGCGGCGCTGCTTGAGGAGGCCAATGCCGGCGCGATGCCCTGCTACCCGGTTTATCTGCCAGCTGCCGGTGGCGGTGGCTTCTCGGCCGGGTTGGTCAATGCCTCGCCCTCGCCCATGCAGTTCGTTTCCGCAATGTCGCCACGGGCTGTGACCCCAACGCGCACCCGAACACCCACGCCGACGCCTGCCCCGGCGCCCACTCCTCCACCACCGCCACCACCACCACCACCAACAACACCACCACCACCACCACCGCCACCTGGGCCCCTGCAGCCGCCGACGCCCCTCCTCATGCAGGCCTCACCCACCACTGCCCTCCATTTAGCCGCCTGCCAGTCGCCGCCACAGCAGCAACAGCAGCTGATTATGACCATGTCCTCGCCACCAGCCATTGGAATAGGAGCTGGGACCACTCAAATGTCGCCTCCGCCCATCAACATCCATGCCATTCAGGAGGCCAAGGAGAAACTAAAGCAGGAGAAGAAGGAGAAGCACGCCACCAAGAAACTCATAAAGGAGCTTGCCGTCTGCAAAACGCTACTAGGGGAAATGGAGGTGGGCATTTAAAACCAACAAAATACATATCTCTGAATAAATATCTCTTTGAACAACCAGAAAATGGGAACAGAGATACTGTTTGGTGCACTTGTTTTAACCACAGCCAGCATTTATATTTTGATTATGCTCTTTCAGCTCCATGAGGACTCGTGGCCATTTCTATTGCCAGTGAACACCAAGCAGTTTCCAACCTATCGAAAAATAATAAAATCTCCCATGGACTTGTCCACAATCAAGAAGAAACTTTTGGATTTGAGGTAAGAACTGCAGCATCTTCTTCTACCATTACATTATAATTACTGTTCGAATGCAGCTACAAAACACGCGAGGACTTTTGCGTTGATGTGCGGCAGATCTTTGACAACTGCGAGATGTTTAACGAGGACGATTCGCCAGTGGGCAAGGCGGGCCACGGCATGCGCAAATTCTTCGAGTTGCGCTGGGCAGAGCTGACCGACAGGCATTCCTGATCCTGCACCACCGCCAGCACAACACCCGACACCATCATCAGCGGCACAGCCACGCTTCCCATCGAGATGGTCACCTTGATCACTGCGTCGGAAGAGGATGAGGAAGTCGTGGAAACGACAACAGCATTAACTGAAGCAGCACAATTTTGGTCACGAGATTAGAGTAGGTTAAGCTGAGCTTGTATATAAATAGGGATGGTTAATTTTAGTGTAGAAGCGCAGTATACACATGCACACAAACACACATACCCACAAACACACAAACACACATACCCACATACCCACAAACACACATACATACATACAAACACATGCACACAAATATATATATATATATATACATTAATATATATTTATATATAGTAGATATATAAACACACTCGAGAGTATTCAACGTCCTTTTACAGAGGTAGCTTCGATTGAACTAAATCAGCAGCCAAGGCGAACAAGCTAGCAAACGAAAAATTGTATTCCGTTTTTTAAGCATCGAAGGGTGGGATCCAGCAGCAATCAGCAGTATAAACAAATAACTATTTAGCCTACATAATCTTCAGCTAGCAACCGTATCGCATAAGAAGCCATCAACAGTACAGTAGGCAGCCGGATGAGAGAAACTCTGACAAAAATGAATACGTACAAAAACTGTCTCCCAATGTCGATCGACGCGACCCATCGTTTGAACAGTATTTTGTGCACAAAGCTGCGTCGTCGCTTTGTTTTCGACGCTCCTAATTCTAAATATATTTTAATGATTACTTTTAAAGCACCTACGAAGCGCTCATTTAAGTTTTAACGTGTATTTTGTACTTATAGCAACTCCGACATTGTATTTAAACGTATATATAAAATTAGAGCTAACCATTGCCAAGGCAAAACGCAAACAATTATACTCAAAAGGCAGAGTGAGGATGATTTGTAAATGTAAATGAAAGCAAATTAAAATTAAATGTTTTAAATTATTAATTCTGTGTACAATTTCCACACTGTAGTTGGTATTTTCAATCGTAACTTTTGGCAATTCGCAATCCAAATACATGTCTAAATCAAATCAAAATTTAATAAAAGCAAAACTAAATGGAATCGAATGGCGAGGCAGAATGGGGACGAAGGTGGACATATCCTAGCGGGGTCTAAGCGCAACTTCAAATCCGATTGAGGACAGTATTAAAGGCGGTGGAATCTGGCCAGCGAAGCCTCTCACATTTTAGCTGTATATAGGGAAATACTCGCAAATATATTAAAACCAACGCAAGCAATCCACAAAAGCCTACAGAGGGTAACAATAGTTTGGAAGGAAAATACAAATGTTACATATACATTAAATATATACACAATACCAGATAGGAAAGCAAAGCAAAGATATTTACACAAACTACATTTTTGAATATATCAAACTCATTTGCAGTGCAGCACAATAATTAAATTGAATGGAAAATAAAAAGAGTTACGGATGCAAATCAACAGACGATAATAATTTAAAACACCAGCCGAAATCTAAGCCGAGACCACAACTACCTACCTACAACTAACAGATACAAGATACAAGTTACAACAAAGTCGAACAGAGAATTACATTACAGTTTGTAAAGAGTTCAATATTGAATACATTATTATTTCGATCCGATTTAATCAGAACAGAGAGTTAGAGAGAGAGCGAGTGAGAAATGCATTCACAATGAGTTGCTTGTGTAAATAGGAAGCGAAAACCTTTAACCCATGCATGTACATTGTATATAAGGTATAGATACGCATTAAGGCATAAGATCCAAGTTCAATTCCCCAACCGCGATCACCAACTTGGTACGATCATGTTATTGGCATTCATACAGTTGTGTGACTCCACTATGCAATAATTTTAAAGCAGTGACCGATGGCAGTTGCCCAAAATCCGTGATGTAGTTTCTGGGTGGAAAGAATAGCCCCGCCATACCAACCTGTGGTGCATCGGAAATCTCTAAAGATTTGACCTCCAAAAAATCGAAACTATTTCTGACTCTGAATCTTGACTAGTTCGAATCCCCAGAGATTTCCCGGCACCTCCGAATAATAACTGCATACATAATGGAATCTTTATTTGTATTTATGTGTGTTCGTGGTGATACAGATACTGATATATATATACACATATGGAAATATATATATTTTAAAATTATATGTACCCAACATATGCATATGTGAACGTAACTTACTCATTAACAAATATTAAACGATAGATATATCTGATAACCAAGCATCCAAATTATGATTGTGAGGAAAAGCCTACAGCTAAACCACAAATGCTAGAACAAAAATCCAAAAAAAAAAATAAAAAAGCCTAAGGTAACAAAAATAAATATTACATTTTGGTGGGGCATTTTCGACATTAGTGCACATGGAAAATATAAGTAAATCATATAAAAGCTCTTTTTTTTATTGGGATGGGAGGCTGGTTGCCTGACACACTCCAACTCCAATTAAGTCGACAGCTGAATGATCTGATCAGATCTGGCCAATCCAATGCACATCCTCACCCCAGGCTAACCACAAGTTCGAGAGCTTGGCTATTGGCTTTAATTCACCGATCCGTTGAACGCATGCTTCGTTGGCTGTGACAGGCCATAATCATAAAAATTAAACGTGCAAACCGGAACAATCTGCATTTTGTTTGGCTCTGAAAGCGCATCAAAAACTCACCGCAATTCTGATTCGAGCAGTTCACTCAAAGGCAATCTTATTGGTAGAGGGGGATGGGAACTCTTATGAGCGGTTTATTGCTTTATTCTCTCCCCTCAACCGATTCAGACCTTAAAATCAATCAACCAAGAGCATAAATCATTTCTTCTGTTAGTTGTGATACATTTTGAATATCTGACGGATTGGCAAACTTTATGGGGCTGCAAACTTATTTATTGCGGTGCGAAGCTGTTTTACTGGAAAGGGATTATAAAATCCAATTTTGGTTGTGGGAACTGCGGTAATCCGAGGTGTTAATATTTTAGCATCTTATAATCCCTACCTAACAATCAACGCTAAAAAAGCCGACATGGCAAGCTTGACAAAATACCACGTTCCCTTTTTGTAGCAGCAGTTTCAGTCCGGGTTCGAGAGTATCGACAGTTGGAAACTCGAAACGCTTTTAAACTCGTTGATTTATGTAATTATTCGCAGCGACAAGAATTTCGTGCGCAGCCCAGCGGCGAACCAAAAACAACCACCTAATCCAAAATGGGTTAGATGGAAGCACGGGGTAGGGACAACTGTAGAGGTGGACCACGACTTGGGTCCGCAAGATTGGGTCTGCAGCTTCAGCTCCAGCTCCCGCCACATTATCAAAACATCATGGAAGATGACCAAATTAACCAAGCTCGAGCCGCTCAGACAGACTCTGACTTTGTACTGGGAAAAAATATAGTGTTTATTTGGCTAAATCCATATGACAGATTTAAGATTAAAATGAAAATAATTTTCAATGTTTTATATATATTTATTAAAGCTTTATATTTTATTCAGATATTTTTTATCTTTTATTCAGAAAGGTTATTATTATTTTCAAAAATACCCTTATTATTGTTTTCTAAATTGAGACACTAATACATTATTTTCAACAAATAAGCTGTCAGTAATAAATGTTGTAACAATTTTGTTGGTTTCTATAACTTGTTGACTTTTTTTCTCTCTCTGCAGACGAAAAGAACTTTCAGTAATACTGCAATGGCGACTACTTAGCGGAGCTACCTGGATATAACCCCGCACCCTTGCCCCTTGCTGAGGGCAATAAAATTGACTCCATCGAAATTAAGAACGAACAAACTAAATTGTATTGAAAACCCTTGGTAAACCTCCACTCGATGGAATTGGCGACCAACTAATTTAGTGCCCTGCAGCGAAACGAGTTTGCTGCCGTTGCATCCTCCCATTCCACCGCATCGCATCGAATCCCAGATGCACATATATCGAATATATATATATGCATAAATACATATGAAAGCAGCCGCGGTTGTGGGATCGTTGCCCAAAATGGAGATTTTCGAGCTTCAAGCCCATTGTGGCTCCCATTTCAGATTTTTAAGCGGCGAGAGAGGGAATGCCTCTTGATTGGGACATTAATTAAGATACAATTTGCTGTACCAAAATGTGAAGCCGAGGCAGAACCAATATCAGCCAAGCATACCAAAATAAGTGCATAAATCCATGAGATAGCCCATGCATATTTATGCTGAGCTGGAAATTAATGACAGCTCAATGGGGGCAGTTTTAAAATGGTTGCTGGGAAAATAACAATCCTATGGAACCGGACCATGCGTTTCATATAAATTTTCATTTTTGTAATTGTGTTTTTGTACTCATTTTGCGTGTTCGTGCAAATGTATGTAACAGGAGGAATACCGCGTTTATTTATTTATTCTATTGTATATTATTTAAAGCACTAATAGCCTTTTAATACAGCCATGGCCATTGATCTTGATCTTGATGACAATAAGGACTACAATTAACATATTATATATTTACGCCAAGTGATATTTAATCAAGTTTGTTACAAATTGTTGATGGAGACACTATTGTAGGGTTAATCAAAAACTTTTATCAGAAAAACATGCAATGGCTATAATTTATTTTCAAACTGTCAGCCAAGTAAACCCTTTGAGGTATGCAGGTTTTGTATATATTTATATATATTCAAATTGGCTTTAATCCAAATGAGTTTTTCCAAGAATGAATTACTTATCTTTAAAAATGGTGAAATATGCTCAAGGCCCCATTTTTGTCCCACCATTTCAATGGTCCAATTTTAATGTGACTTTCAGGAACGGTCATAGTTGACAAACAAAGGCCATTTCTAAGGAACCAATCAATTATATCAAAAATACTAATATTATGACTTGTGAGGCATCATATATTGCAGAATATAAATATACAATATATACTAAAAAAAAGGATTTGTGCAAAAGTTACAGCTCGATAGCATTAAAACTGAGAGTAGTTTGTGTACCAAAAGACAGACAGAACATGGGGTCGGCTTTAGATGCTGATAATGATATATTCTTTAAAGAGTTTGCGTTGCAAACTTCTGGTCAAAATTATAATAACTTTTACAAGAATATAAAAATATAAATAAAAACCCAAAAGTATGTGTTTATGAATCTGATTTTACTATTTGTACTATTACTATTATTATTTACTAATCATATGTATTCTCTTGGGACCAACAATTGTGAAATGTGACAAAGCTTTTTCTTCAGAAATGTCCACTGAACAAATTCAGATACATATAAAGGGAAGAGAGGCGCAGCAGTCCAGGCTACTGGCTATGTTGATGATGCCATCTGTGCCGGCCAGCCTGACATGGCAGTTGCTTGTCCCTCGTCTTTTGCTCCATCTTGTCTTCCATTCTCCAGCTACTCTTTGTCCCTCTACTATCGCTCTGTCTCGATCGTCTTCGTATTTTCCTTGGTGTTGGTCTTGCTCTTGGACCTGGAGCTGGACTCGGCCAACGACATCATATTGGTGACACATGAACACGATTGGGAGCTTCCAGGCAGGAGTCAGTCTATAAAGTTGGCGAACAGTTGGTGCTGTAGCTGTGGCTGTTCGTCTGGCAGTACAACGTGCAACATTTGCATTTTTTTAATTTGCTACAACTGCGAGTGCAACTCCATCTGCGTTTCCAACTCTTTTTTCATCTCCAAGTTGGCGTGCGCTCGGTTGAGTAAGGTCCGTGCCATTTAGGGGCCTCCTTTATCGGGAAATGAAAACATCAGGGCCCAGCCCCGAAGGCGTTTTCCCCGTTCTTGCGGCTCGAATGGGAGTCAGAGCTATCAGATAGCTTTAGGGGTCAAGTCGATTTAAAGCTTGCACAGAGCAAAGATCAGTTCCCTAGGGTACGTATGTATTTCGAATTATAAACCGGATTGAACAGATATAAATTAATTAAGATTATATATGCCTAGGACATCCCCATATATAAATTCATAATTCCAAAATTATAAATTAATCTTTGTGGGGTTGGTTTGATTAAAAAAATAATTAAATGAACTTAATTTCACATACATTTTTTTTGTTTTTCCCTAAATAAGCTCCCTTAATTATCGAGAGAAACGCTGGCTTAATGGCTCTAATCATGATTTCCGTTCGCACTATTCGAGCTGCTCACAAATCATGATGCGCCTTGTGTCCGATCTTGAATTCAATCTGAGAAAAGACCCAACTGGCAACAGCTCGGGCGTTGGCGGCTCCGCACGTTTCATGTGTAATTGTCTTCGTAATTCTAGAGAAATTGCAGCAGTGGACTCGTCGACTTGATTTATGCGTAGGGGAAAAGGAAATGGCAAGCAGAAAAAAAATAGTTTTTAATTAAAAATATTTTATGCTCGATTTCTGACGAAGCCTCTTCTGCATTAGTCTCCGGCTCTCTTTTTTCCGCTTAGATGTGTGTGTGTCGGCCATATTGTCGGCCATTAAAACAATTCTACACATTTTACACAGCCCATCTCCAGCTGCAGACTACTTGGCGAAGACCGAGACCAACAAAGACCGAGCCAAGTCGAATTCAGTTGGCCGACACCCATTAGTGCTCAACATGGAAGCTTCGGCGCTCATTCGATTTTAATTGCCACCTTTTGCCGGGGCCCTTTTCGTGGGATTTTTCAGTTTCAGTTTCAGTTTTGGCTGTTCGTTTTTCGCTCCTCGCTTTTTAGTCATTAGCGCTTGGCCTGCGTGTAAAATGGCAGCTCATTGCTGTTGTCCACTGAAAACCACTCAAACGGTGCACATAAAATAATTTTATAACATTTTACTTAAGAAAGGAAAAGGTATTTCAAAGGTACCACGAAAATAAACTCTTATAACTCAAAGATTTCAAAGCCTCCTCAGATTAAAAATCTATTAATAATCAAATTAAAGTGATTACAAACTACTCTCTAAGCTTTAAAGCTATCGACCTAATTCGGCAGGAAGGGGAACACTTAAAAAAAATAACTACAATAGGAACAATTGGGAAAAAGGGTCATAAGTTCGCTTTCAATTTATTAACTATTTAAAAAAGGCCCATGAAAACCTTACTACTATATAATATAGCTGCCATAGGAAGGATGGGAAAAAAGGGTCATATATGTAGATCCAAAGTTTTTATTTATTTTTCTAAATTAATAGACATAATGTATATGCCGATCTAAATAATTAAACAAATCATAACATATCATATCTGCAACGATATTCTAAGCTTCGGTCCCCGCATCAAACCTCCTTTCATGTTTTTGGATATTTTTGGAAAACCAGACAATACAGTTTGTTTGCTAACTATAAACAACATTTTTTGAAAAATATAATTAAAATATACAAATTTAAAGCTTTAATATCAATTGAAAAAACTTTTTATTTTTTCCTGTGTAGCCTGCAAAGTTGTCGACATATTGAGGTTGATTCGTTCAGATCGGTATGGTTTTGGGTTTGGTTCGGTTAGGTTTGTAACTAATCCGTGAGTGGAGGGATCTCGTGTTTCTGCTGCCTCACATGTGCAAAGTCATCAAGCAGGGGAATGTGCTCAGCCCTGATAATGATGATATATGGCACATTATATACACCAACACACGAACGGCTAATGGAAGTTATTTAAACTGCTTACCAAGAATCTCTGAAAAATATTTTCATCCTCGATTATTATATTTTTTATTTGCAGGTGTTCCAGTTATAGAGGACAGAAAAAGTCGTAATTGCTGCAAAATTCGTAGCTCTTTTATAATTAGGATTGTTTGTAGTAATGATTTTGGTCATTCCTTTTCTTGGCATGCAACCGTTGGCCAAGAATCAATGGGTAATTGATTCCATTCGGATTCAGAGTAATTTATGATAGAAGGATGTAATAATTATAGGAAATTGTTAAAATATCGGAGATTTTGTTGGAGAAGTACGAAACAGCCTTCAACTTATTTTCGTACGCAAAGACAATTTAAAACCAGAAAGGAAGCCTAGCCGACCCATGGCAGTATGGCAGCTATAGAATATATTGGTCCGATTTTTGGTTTTATCATTTTCTACATTGGCTTTAATACATATAAAAAGAATATAAAGAGTGCCTCCTTTACTGCGTTGCAAACTTCTGTTCAAAATTAGAATATCCTTTGCAAGGGTACACAAATTTTAAATATAAACAAATTTGACACTCAGTCAATTAAATTGCTATATCATTAAAAAATTTTAAAATATATATGTACAAAGGAAAATTGAGATACATTTATTTTTAGTAAATCCCTAACTTGTTTACCTAATAATTTGAACACAATTGCCCTAGATCGTTGGTATTTATGAACTCCAACCAAATGCACTTTTCTACCCTCATTTTAGCATTTTCTTCCCTGGGAATTAGTTTTGATGGTTTTTCCTTTGTCATTCATTAACTGCCGATTTCCGGCTGCCGCTCGGCAAACGCTAATGCCTGCGAGCCGCCCCACTAGAAATGCAGAAATTCCATTGTACTGCCAACTAAACTATCTGACATACCCGCCATCTAACTAACTAAAAAGCCTCTAACAACAATTAAAGGCTGGCTGGCGATATATACTCGTAAATATTTGCTTCTCAACCAGCGGGAAAAAAGTGTTGAGAGCGCACGCAATGATCACGCTGAAATGCCAGATACAGATACAGATGCCAAAATGAATTTGAAAATGTATTTCATTGTATTATTCATATACTCGTACTGTGCAGCTTTGTCTGTATGCAATTAATTAGCTCTTTGAGTTGTGCGATTGCAAAATCAACTAACACTAAACAATTCCCACTTGGGCTCGCACTCAATTGTTAATTGTAATTGACTTTAATGGACTGCGAGAGTTGAGGTTCGAGTTGAATTGTTTCGATTTGATTTGCTGCATTTCGAGTGACGCGAACGCATTTTCGCACAATTGCGTTAATAAGCTAAAAAACATGGCACGAAACCGCTTCTCCTCCATGGAAAAGAAATCCCCTGCAGCTCACAGTTAAATAGATGGCCGCTAATAGGGTACAACTTTATTGGTCAGCATCGGCTTCAACTTCTGTTAGAGTTTCTGCTTCAGTTCTCCATCCCCTCAATTTAGTTTTAATGATGATGGCAACTCCAATTGTGTCGTGTGGGTTTAATTAACGTAATGAACCGCAAAGAGTCGCCATGCTCACTCACACTTGACCACCGCCGGAGTTATGGCATCTCTATATTATTTCTATCTGAATCCGAATCTGTATCCATATGTGTACGTGCATTTGATAGATACGCTGCTTGAGACAATTAAGAGCTGCCATTTGTGCGGCAGCTGATTGGCAACGACTTTGGCCTTGTAATTGCCATCGGCCGTCAATTTACACTCTGATTTAGATCAATTATTGCCTTCCGTTGCCCCATCCATCGATCGGCGCTTCCTTTTAAAGGAGAGCGCTCCATGTGCGGGTTCATTAACAAATATTAGTCTCAATATTGTTTTATCATTTTTAATTTATGACGCCTTTTTCCTGACTTTGGCAAGCATTCTTTAAGCGCATGGAGTAGATGCAAAAAATGCGGGTATTTGACTTTCTAGTGGGAAATGTGTAATTAAATATTATTGTAGTAAATGGAGCGTGGTGGGAGGAGTCGACCCTTGATCTTTTAGAAATACATTATGTATTTGACTTTAATAAGTTAATAATAACTAGTATTTTTCTGTTAAATTGCATACATATAAACTGATCGTTTATCTTTTTTAGAGTTCCTGTTCTTTTTCGTTAGAATTAGGGTTCGAAGTCAGATTAGGGTTTGAGAGTTTTTCAACATTTCTGCATACTTATTAAATCAAGGATATTCATTCCATCGTCTCATTTAGCATTTCTAACCATTTTTGCCTTAACCAATTAAATTTCGCATATGAGCCCCTCGATCCGCCAGAAGATGAGTTTGAAAAGTAAGTTATTTCCCGGCGCTGGCAGAGGATGCTGGTGTTGGCTGATGGTCGAGTGCGCCATTTGCGGAATCGGAATTGCAGTGCTCGCGGTCAGAACGTGAGACACGGGGAACGTGAATGGGCGGAGAATCGTCGGAGAATTGGCGAGAGGCTGAGAGATACAGCCGTGGAGATGGTATAAGAACATAGGGAGAAACATTTTGGTTATCATATTTATTTTTTTTACATTCTGATATCTTCTGATATTTCTTACAAGAAAATTAATTTAATCTTTTTTTTAGCGCATGTGGAAATGAATAATGAATAAATCAATTTTTTTCTTTATTTATGAGATAGTCTCTTTATTTAGATTATTTTATTTTATTGAGCAGCCTCCATTACTTTATATCTCAGATCCGTAAAGGGCTATCCAGGCTGTTTCGAGTTTTGAAAACTTTTCCTTTAATTGGAGAAACAATTTTTGAATGGAAGTCATTTAGTATGAGAACATAATGTTAAGGTCGTAAAGTACGATAGACGATATTAATGCAGATCATTTAATAATAGTGTGATAAAGTGCAGCTATTATGGAGTGACGGGTATTCTGTGGCTACAAAACAAGTTTAAATGCAGAAAGATATAAATCCAAAATTTAACCAGTTTTTGACCAGTGTAAGAGTAGAACCACCAGCTGTCTGAGAAAGTGGTGGAGTTGGCCAAAAGGCACGATGGAAGCTTTAAATGGAATGGCTAACTCTTCTGCTTTGGGACTAAGTAAGTTATAAATAATAACTGGCATGTTGTAAATCAAAATTATCAGTTTGCGTTTGGCCTGCCCTTCCTCGCGTAGGCTCCTTATTCTCCTCGGCGGTTTCCCGGCCAAAATGGCAGACAAGCAAATTATGGCCATGGCCCGTAGCCTATGGTCCGCAGACCGAGACTCTGTCCATTGTGATTACACGTCTGCCAACCTCGATCGCTCTGGACGCGACTGTAATTATAAGGCATCACCTCCTGAGAGCGGTGGAGAATTGCAATGGGGCTGGTCAAGCGTTTAACTGCATAATATTTACCCTGCCAGCGGATTGGTACTGTCTGAAACTTGCCGTTTAAGTGGAGAGCTGGCCTATGAGCTCATCCTGTGATCCGTGAGTCAGAAAATGTCACCCCTCCTTGGGGCCGCTTGCCATGTTCATTGGCAATTGAGCCATGTTCGATTAATCTCTTTGATTTATGCTCACGTGAGCCGCCATGCCGGCAAATACCGAACATTAACAAATGTCGCCTGTCTGCGCCCTGTTTCTGTCCTCCTCCCCACCGCTCTCCGCCATATTTGTGTCCATTAAGCCATGTGTTATGCGACTTTAATTGGCGTTTATTGTGAGGGACGAGACGCCTGGCTGTGAGCAGCCAAAGCCGAACCAGGCCAAGCTAAGCTCGTAGCCGGATCGTTCCAAAACGGTCCAGGCCAGGCCCATGAGTGGGGCCCAACTGAATCAGGGGACCGGGAGCTGGTGCCGAGTCCACACTGGGAAATCTCAGAGCGGAAATCGAATTTGGAATTTCAGCTTGGTTCCATTTCAAGAGTCATCTAGACTTAACAATTAAATATTAGTTAGTTAAGATTTTCTTTATTCGGCATACATTTTACTCTGCTCTCTGGATATACACGACCACCGCCCGTCAATTTGTTTTATTTAATGTACTGCACAATATTTAAAGATAGCGCCTTGTAATTATACACACGCAATTAGAGTAACCGATCTTAAAAAAAAAAAACATCATAGAAACATGCAATATCTACAGCCGCTAAACAACACGGTATCTGTTTATTTGCTGTAAATTGTAAGTTATTCCGCTTGCAGTCAAAGGAGCCCGGGTTCGACTCCTTGTAAAACTTTATGTTTTGATTTATCTTTACTTGTGTTCCTTTTTCTTTTTTTTTTTAATTATGCTGTTAATGTTGTTGTAATATTATTTCTATATTATTTGCTACAAAGCAATGCAAAATGGAGTTGTCAAAGTTGACTTTGCTAGAGAGTGGGCGCTGAGAACGCGCTACCGCTTCTAGTAAACTCGCAAAAATCTAGTAATCTAGTCTATGTGACCGAGCGGCCCTTATAACTAAATTGGTCTACATTCGTATATATATTATATTTCGTATAGACTTCTTTTTCTGATGCAATTTTCAAATACATGATTTATCATTTCATTAAAACATTATTTGATGTGCGGTCGTACATGAATATCAAATATTTTTAAAATGCACCTAAATATTGGTACATTAAATAAATTGAGTAATATACTACCCAATTTCGAGTACATATGTATGCAACGAATGCACTTAGTTCGGTATAATAAATTTATGTAAAACTAAAAAGCTGACAATAAGTAAAGCAAGACATAATTATTGTATCGAAATTTTACGCCACATATTGCTGTGGTTTGTTTTTGTCTATTTTGTCTATTGAGTTAATAAAATAAAAATTATAAAACTCACAACTTATCAGACACTATTAGAATAAAAATAACATAATTATGTTGTCCCAGTTTGTTTTACTATTAATTAAATACGTATTTTTTTTAATTCTATAGTGGATTTTTTTTTAAATCGTACACTATGCTCTCAAAAATGATCGCAATTATTTTTGAGTGCAGTTTCTATGAGAAATCTGCTCCTTCCCTTGGACAAATGTTTACGGCAATCGAGCCAACTTCTTGGGCTCTGCCATTTGTTGTTGTTGTGGAATTATGAAGCCATAAATATAATATTCAGCACATTTATTAGCGTTGTCAAATGTCGTGGCCTAAAGTTGTAGTTGTTCCCGTTGTTGTTTTTTTTTTTTTGTTGGTTGCTGGTGTGCGATTGCAGCGCTTCATTTCGGCTAATGGTCTTGGACTCGCTTTGGCCAACTTGCTGCATGGGGCCAATAGTCGGGCTTGCTTTTCGGCTTGTTTAAACAACAGTTGGCTTCCTCCGCTTCTCACACATAGTTTTATTTTTGTTTCATTTTCAGCGCGTTGACACCAAATTTATTGCCTGTAATTTGTGCTGAGCTGTGAAAAATCTTTTGTAACCAAAAGCTGCGGGGCACCTTCATGGCACCTCCATGTGTATACAGATTTGGCAGATTACTCCGATTCGGAAATCATCCACCGGCGTGCCTTTAAATGCAAACTTTCATAGCTATGAGCAAATATGAACTGCATCGAATCACGGAGTCAGTTTAATGGCAACCACTGGCCATGGCTGCAGCAAAAGTTACTGATTTTTCATTACCCAAAAGGTTAATAAGTTTAAATTCCAAAAAAAAAAAAAAGTTAGGCTAGCTTAGGGGTCCGAAGCTTAGGATACCCTTGCAAAGCAGTTGCCTTCAAACCGCTGCAAAGTTTCAGCCCGATAGCTTCAAAGCTGAGAGACAGACAGACAGACAGAGACAGACAGACAGACGGACAGACAGACATGGCTAGATCGATATATATACTTAATGTCTCCTTAACTGCGTTGCAAACTTCTGGTCCAAATTAAAATACCCTCTGCAAGGGTATAAAACCAGGAAAAAAATAACAAGAGAAACTTAAATGTTGAGCTGGGCTTGTTATTAAGAAATGAAATTTTGTTGCTTTATTAGGTTTTTATAATCATGTTCTCCTCTAAGTAAGACCCCTCCTCGCCCTCATCTACTTCGCTTGATTGCAATTTCAACTTTAACTTTGCTGTTTAAACATTTTTTATGGCGAGTGAGTTACGCCCACCTTGGCTGGGGTGTAATATTTTTTTGATTGCCTTCGGACACGAGATGCCTTCAGAAAATTGCTTAAGTGAAAAAATTATGAAGTCGCCAGCTTGGGATGGTGGTCAGAATTGATTGGAAAAACATTCAAGACTTGTTGGAAATAAGCACTATTATATGTATTTTGGATATATTATTCAGAGAATTCACTTATTAGGGAGCTTAAAAAGTGAGAATTTAACATATTGTTCCAAAAGAAGGATTGGAAATAAATGATTTATTTAATTTGTAATATATATTTGGCTATTCTGTTTGTTTCTCAATAGAATTTATATTTTTTTTTTATTAATTCTCGTACATACTTTTTTCTTTATCTGATTTTAACAGGTCAAATAACCACACATTTTTCACGTGACACGGTCGAACTATTTTTATACCCTTGCTGAGGGTATTATAATTTTGACTAGAAGTTTGTAACGCAATGAAGGAGACGTCTCCGACCCTATAAAGTATACATATTCTTGATCAGCATCACCAGCCGAGTCGATCTAGCCATGTCCGTCTGTCTGTCTGTCTGTCCGTCTGTCGGTTGCTATGTAAACTAGTCTCTCAGTTTTTGACCAACTATCGAGCTGAAACTTTGCACCGACCCTTCAATCTGTTGCTAGTAGTATATAAGTCAAAAACGGAATCGGAACACTACATCACATAGCTGCCATAAGAACGATTGGGAAAAAGTGACATAAATTCGCAATTTTTTAAGATAATTAATTTATTTTTTTGGAAACTCTAATTAATGTATATTTTAACATATCCTGATAGTTTCTTCAAAAACGGACCTCTATATCTTATAGCTGCCATAGGAACGATGTGAGAAATGGGGTCATTGAGCAGAACTCTGGTGTTTTTAAAGACAATGAATTTGTTCTTGGAAAATATAGTTTTCAAAGACATTAATGCCGTTTTATAAAAATCAAAACCAAAAATCGGATCACTATATCGTATATCTGCCACGAACGGTTTGAGTGCAACTGGTCTACAAGGGTATTCTAAGCTTCGGGTACCGAAGCTACCCTTCCTTTCTTGTTTCATATGACAGCAACATAGGACTCGGGCTCTTAATTCTTACCACTCTAAAGGAATTTGCTCATCGGAAGGCAGAGCTTAAAACGCTTGGGGAATAGGAAGTAATTCTGATTCCTGGAATGAAGTCTTCTCATGCTGCTTGGGTGGCAATCCCCGGGAGCAGCGGCACCTCAGATCTCGACTTAGCCCATAAATAAGGCTCACAGGATAGCGCAGGGGCAGTTGACAAAGGGACGAAGGACGTAATCGAGCCAGTGCATTGCAGTAAGGCAATTTGTGAGTTGACAAAATATCTAAGGCGGCCGAAATCAAAGGCCATCGGGAATTGACCTGCTTTCGATGTTTGTTTCTGCCTGCTTGTGTGTAAATATTTGGACATATCCTGGCTGAAAGGATCTTTGACTACTTCTTTTAAACCGATTTGTGTGAGCCGATCATTGGGTAATCGCTGTTGTTTTATGCCGCTGTTCTATTCTGGCCGCTCTATAGTTAACTTTTAGAGACAATTGGCAGTTTGGGTGGGCCGTCAAAGCGCGGAGGTGTTCAGGGGAGTTGGAAATATGCTGGCACTTGTAAAACGCTTCACCTCGAAATGGTCAGCTGGCAGAAATGTTCATGTGGCCAACTTAACAAGTTGTTTGGCATCTTGTCCCGATCGACCATAATAAAATAATTGTCATCAATTGTCGGTTGACAATGCCAGTTGACTGTCAATATTGACAGCTCATCAAATTGCTGGCGGGGTATATATCACCATGGACTCCGGACTGGTTACATGATCATCGCACATGCGCATAATCATTCATAATTACACTGGATATCGGGCCATGTCCAGTGCTTCCTCTTCGCGTTTTTAGCCCGACACTGATGTCTCCCGATTTGGAGTGGGACCGCAGTTGGAGTTGGAGATTCAGTTGTTGTTTTCCTCGCCTGGGGATCTTACTCCACTTGTAGTTCTAACTGCTCTTAGCCACTTTGAGCTGCATGCCAGGCATGTTTGGGTTAATCGACGATCCCACCCCAACGGAAAGGCAGAAGTCTCGAGTCTCAGAACTCAGAAGTCGGTCAGTGCGCAGTTATGATGGGAAGTCAACGCTATATGTATAAGGCGGTTCGGATGAGTGGCGGTGGATTTATGAATTAACTTGCATCTAAGTGGACCGCAGTAGTATACTCCTGAATTCATTGTCTTTAAAAACTCAAGAGTGAAGCTCAATGACCCATTTTCTCACATCGTTGCTATGGCAGCTAAAGGATATAGTTTTCCGATTTTGATGATACTTTAAGGATAGGTTAGAATAGTTATTAAATAGTGCTTTCTATAGAATTAATTAAAATCATTAAAAATATCGAATTTATGGCCCTTTTTCCAAATCGTTCCCATGGCAGCTATGTTCAGATTCCGGCCGTTCGGATTTATATACTACATACAAGAAGAAGGGTTGGTGCAAAGTTTATTGCATAAAAACTGAGAAACTAGTTTACATAGCAACGGACAAACGGACAGACAGACGGACATGGCTAGATCGTCTCGGATGGTGATGCTGTTCAAGAATATGTATACTTTATAGGGTCGGAGACGTCTTCTTCACTGCGTTACAAACTTCTGGTCAAAATTAAAATACACTCAGCAAGGGTATCAAAATCGGTTCACTATATCCTATACCTCCCATAAGATATATCGAACGGTTTGAAGGCAACTGGTATGCAAGGGTATTTTAAGCTTCGGACCCCGAAGCTAGCCTTTTCTTGTTTTACTGTTAATTGGATCGCAACCAGATAAAAAATATTTCAATACCAAATTTGCTTTATAAAATAAATTGGTATTCGATGTATTTTATTTATGACAATCAACTAACTATTTTTTAAATTACGTCATATTTAATCTCGTTTTAACACACTTCCCCGTGCAATATGGTTGGAGAATAGGTCGCAACATCTAGGGATGAAACAACCCTTGGTCTCTGATTCTGGCACTTTGCTGTGTTCCTGCTCGCTTCCTCTCACTCTTGCTGTCTGTCTAAACGTTTCTAATTTGCTGATGGCTCACAAGGGAGTGTTCGTCCATCTCCATCCCCATCTCCATCCACCTTCCATCCTCGCGTCCCTTAGCTTGGCGATGGCGTAATGCGGCATTTTCCATTCTCCACCCCACGCATTAGGGTTCCTTCCTTCTGTTTTTGTGGCTGTTGTGCTGATGGAATAATAAAACTGCGCGTGTTTTTACTACAAATTGACGCTGCTAAAGATCAAATGGCGAAAGCTTAGCCCCATTTCCTCCCCCTGTTCATGCACTGCGAAAATAAAATATAATATAATATAAACCATTTCCAGTTCATCACATTTAAAATACTTCAGAGAAAAATATCTAAAAATATCTAAAATAAGCCAAAATAATAGAAATTAAAAAAGATTAAACAACTACGAGATTATTTGTGTATATTTTTTGTTAATAATAAAACAAGAAGAAAGGCTAGATTCGGGGTCCGAAGCTTAGAATACCCTTGCTGACCAGATGCCTTTAAGTCGTTCGATCGTTTATAAAGTTTTCCGATTTTTGGTTTTTATTTTCATAAAGCGGCCTTAATGTCTATACAAATATATTTTCCAAGAATGAATTAATTGCATTCAAAACACCAGAGTTATGCTCAATGACCCATTTTCTCCCATCGTTCCTAGGACACATATAGGATATTTTGGTTCGATTTTGATAAGACTTTCAGGATAGGTTAAAATAGATATTAAATAGTGGTTTCAAAAGAATCAATCAACTACCTTAACATATTTCTAGTTTACGACCTTTTTCCCAATCATTCCTAGGGCAGCTGTGCGATGTAATGTTCCGATTTCGGCCGATCCGACTTATATACTTCCTGCAACAGAAAGAAGGGTCGGTGCTTCAGCACGACAAACGGACAGACGACCATCTGGATATGGCTAGATCGACTCAGATGGCAATGCTGATCAAGAATATATATAGCTTATAGGGTCGGAAATGTTTCCTTCACTCAAAATTATAATTGGAAAATCATTTCGAAATTACCCTTATTATTATTTATTTACTTAAATAAAAATCATAAACTAGTTGCTTCAAATATTCATTCAATTTGACCAACTCGAATTTTGCATATATTTCTTATCTTAAGAAAATAAATATTTTTGTCCTAATAATAACTAGTATCATACAAAATGTTTTTCGTTGTGTTTTTTTATATCCATAAGAATGTGCGAGGGCTTCACGTGTAGATTGAATTGAATTGCTCGGGGTATTTTATGGCACGTTGCGGAAATCGTTTTATTATCCTTGTTGCCTGTTGTTCATTTCGGACTCGTTGGCAAAGTGCGTGGGTGGCACCGAAGCCAGGCAATTTATTATCTGACGCCAGCATGTGTAAATAAACTTGGTGAGCCACCGCCTACACTCCCCATCCCACCCACCGCCCACCGCCCACATCCCATCGCCCATTTCCCAACTCGGGGATAACCGCAACACAAACACAAGCTCGACAATTGCGTGGCAGTGTCACGGATTCGCCCGTAACGAGCTAAACAAGATCCGGCGGTAACGATAAGGCCGTAATCAAATTATGCACAGGACCAAAGGGGATTCGGGTTGATTTTAAGTTAATTAAAAATCATGGCAAAACAACGCCCTTCCGGCAAGGTTGTTGGGTTTACTTTGGGATCGGATTCGAGCTTGGGTTTGGGTGCTGAGGCTTGGGATTGGGTGATAAGCGTGTAAGTGCACAGATTGAATTAATTACGCTCCGATGGGTGGTGGGGTGCTGTCTCCCCCGACCTAGGAGGTGGAGAAGGTAGCTCCAAAATGGAGGGAAACACAACGTGGTGACCCTAATCAAGCGTCGTAAAAGTTCGGCCGCCTTTGGACGTTTAATTATGGGTTTTTTTCAGAAAGGCTCCCCCCTGTTATTAAGGGTAATATTAATTATCCACCCGAATTGTTCAGTTTTCTCTCCCTTGGCCCCGTCGAATAAAAATGAGATTTTAATTAATTCAGTTATTAGACTAAACATATGTTATTGCTTAGTGAGGGAATGGAAATGGTTGGTACATGGATGGAATGTTATTTGGATGGTGAAAAAACTACGTGTATATTAAACAATCATCATCATTGCGAGCAGTAATATATTAGAGGCGGAAAAATATTCTAAAATTGGGCATATTTAGAGCGCAGTTTATCATAGATATGATCAAAACATTTTCTTAATTTGAGTGAATTGTGGTTTTCAAATGAATGATATTAAAATGTTATGCAGTCATGTGGGCTTAAAATTCGTATTAGGAATTCTGTTTTAAGATATTAACATTTTTGTGGGTGTTTAATTTTCCATTAGAAGTTTGGTTTGGTTCATATAAAACGCCAAAATGGAAATCATTGAAGAAACTGATTTAATTTATTTAATTTTTAAATAACGATTTTTTACTATTTGCATTGACTGATCTTTCTGTTGGTAGAGTAATTTCCAAAGCTGTTCAAAGCTTTGTATACCCTTGCAGAGAGTATTATTATTTTGACCAGAAGTTTGTAACGCAGTGAAGGCGATATATGACTGTTGCTATGTAAACAAGTCTCTCAGTTTGAAAGCTATTGGGCTGTAACTTTGTACCATTCATTCTTGGAAAATATACTTTTTTTACCCATTAAAGTCGATTTCGAAAAGAAAAAACAAAAAACCGGACCCCTATATCCTATAGCTGCCAAACAACTGAAGGCATCTGGTCTGCAAGGGTATTCTAAGCGTCAGTCCCCCAATCTAGCCATCCTTTCTTGTTCTTCATGCCCTCGCCTAAACACTGCTTTTAACAGCTGTCTGGTTTCCATTCAATTAAACGGAATGGAAAGCAAATAGGCGTTTCATAAAGGTGGAAATTTTAACCATTACCAACAACGGTTAAAAGGTTAAGTTAAGACTTTAAACTTTTCAAACTATAAGTGGAGCCACGCCCACTTCCACAGACATATTAAGTATTGGTGACAGTTAATCGAATGATACTACAATTCAAATCGCCTCAAGGAAACACGCAATGGCAAAACCAGACATCGTCGATTCAAATTCGCTGTTACTACACGGAACTGAATTTAATCGATAAACATGAAAGGAAGGCTAGCTTCCTGGCCCGAGGCTTAGAATACCCTTGCAGACCAGTTGGTTTCAACTTGGCAGCAATACGATATAGTGGTCCGGTTTTTGTTTTTAAGTTTTTAAATTGGCTTTAATGAGAAAAATATTAAAAGTATATTTTCCAAGAATGAATTAATTGTCTTCAAAAACCCAAAAGTTATGCTCAATGACCCATTATTTTCCATCGTTCCTATGACATCCCTCAACATACCCTTGCATTAATTATCTATATTTTACCATTGCAGTGTGTGTTAAAATTTTGACCAGAAGTTTGTAACGCAGTGAAGGAGACATCTCCGACACTATAAAATATATATATTCTTGATTAGCATCACCAGTTGAGTCGATCAAGCCATGTCCGGCTGTCCGTCTGTCTCTCTGTCCGTCCGTCTTTTTGTGCGTCTGTCGTTGATATGTAAACTAGTTTCTCAGTTTATGAGCAATCAGGCTGCAATGTTGCACGAACTCTTATTTCTGTTGCAAGTATATAAGTCGGACCGGCCGGAATCGGAACACTACATCACATAGCTGCTATAGAAACGATTGGGAAAAGTGTCATTAATTTGACATTTCTTAAGATAATTAATTCATTCTTTAGAAATCAATATTCAATGACCTATCCCTTAATCTTATTTTTACCCTCTTCTGAAAGTTTCATAGAAATCGAACCCCTATATCTTATAGCTACCGTAGGAGCTAAACTTTGGTATTTTTTTTAGACAATTTATTCATTCCTTGAAAATAGACTTTTCGTACCCATTAAAGAAAATCAAAAACAAAAATCCGATATAGCTGACAAAAAAAAACTAACTAACTAACCTAAACTGAAGGCAACTGGTCAGCAAGGGTATTCGAAGCTTCGGACCCCGAAGCAAGACTTCCTTTCTTGTTTTTTTTAAATTAAATTTTGTATAGTTGTCTTAATATTACAAAATATTATTATTCGCAATGGCTAATGGCGATACAAAATTTAAAAATGAAAAATTCTCTCTTTGTCCACGCGAATTAAAACTCTTTAGTTATATTATTATCATTTTCAATTTTTTCAATGCAGGGTTGCAGCACATGGGAATCGGACAAGCTGTTCCGGAATCGTTAAGTTCACCCATTGGACTCGCCGCTAATTATTCAGGCACCCCCTGCTATTCGAACTCCTTTGCTTCCTGCTGCATTGCGCTAATTAAAATAGCCCGAGGAGCCCGAGCCCAGGTCGAGCTCCAATTCCAATTCCAACCTGGCCTAATCAACATGGCCGGCGACACGAAACGGAAGCGCATGGCAGCGTTTAGCGAATGCCAACACCAACTCCATTTCCACACGCATGTGTGTCCGAGTAGGGGGTTGATTATGAAGTACGAGGTGTGCCATTCAGGGGTTAACTAGACCCATGGCCACCATTGAGGCCATGTAGTTAGCGTTAATTATGGCGACCGGTCACTAAAGGAACGGGCTTATGGATCTTGAGGGGGTTTGCCTTCTCGGGGATTCGTACCGGAAAAATAAATCTCGGGATACTTTTGGCTCATAATGGAACTATTTGAATACTTTTAGCTCCATAGCCAAGCTTAATTGCTAATGTTTCACAGCCCAAATGCTCAAATCATTGGCACAGAATGATGTAGATGATAAAAAAGAAAATCAAATACATTTTATTACCAGGCTGTGAAGTCACATGAAAATGCCGCGTATATTTGTAACCCACATAACGTAAAGTATTAACTATTCCATTCCGCCCATTGTTTTCGTGGCAGGAAATTCTACTGGTAATTTGTGCACTTTAGTTTCAAGAACTGGGGACTAATTACTAATTAGATGTAATTTCTGTTAATTAGCCAAGTTCTGCACTCCGTTAATTATGGGCTATCGATGAGTTCATCTATTATCGGACGGAAACATTTACAACTTTATCATAATGCGGCTATAAAATGCCTCCAAATCTGATTGGAAACTCGAAACCCACAGAGTCGCCCATCGGAACAAGTTTTTTACTTCATTTAATTAGCGTGAGGGGGAGAAGGGGCGATGGACATAGAACTCAGCGATACATTAGCATTAAAAGCCACTTAAGAGGCGACAGGAGCAGCGACTTCCCATCCTTTTTTCCTTTCTCCTTGGGCTCGCAATTATAATACGTCATTAGGCCGAGCTTCGGAAATGGGTCCCGGCACTCAGCAAATCAAAGAGCGGTCCACGAGTGTTTCTACTCCCCTTTTGGTCACTGCCTAAATGAGGCAAAAAATTAAATAATTTAATCTTGTTATTGCTGGAAAATCAAGTTGTTGACTTAAAAATCAACTCGCGTGAAGATCGTGCGGCTGGCTGGCATAAAACTGGTTCCAGGAGTTGGCCAGAAGGATCCACTTTCGCACAGACAAATACAGGCACAACTACCCACACTGGCGCGGTTCTTATGACTTCATAATCTTAATTAACGTTTTCGCGTTTTGCTTGCTGCACACGCTCGTGGCCATGGATCCGATCCACAGATCCAGGGGTCCAGGTCCAGGTCCACGTCCAGAGATCCAGCTCCCATGGATCCCCAATCAAGTGAAGTTGTTGCCCGAAACAGAAACAAAAAAAAAAATTGGAATGAAAAACGAACGTGTTGTGGCTGTTCGTGGGGTGTTCGCTGTTCTTGCTTGGTGCTTAATAAATGCAAGGCAGGTAGAGGATCCCCGATCCCGATTTCAATTCCGATTCCGAGATCCCAGCTCCAGACCTTGTCCAACCAGTTCGAGAAAAAGAGAAGAGAAGGAGCAACGGCGCAGGCAGAGAAAGGGAGCTGGGACCCTTATGTATCTGTTGGTTTTCTTTTGGTTTTACTTAATGATGCCTGGAATTCAGCATGGCCGAAACCCAACAACTAACGATCGTTCTGAGCTCGTTTTTTGCAATAAAGATATTTGCCGAAGAATTCCGCTGTTCATTTTCAAATGGAGCAATTTACCTGGAGATTCCCGACTCCAAATTCGCGTTGCATTGAGAAAAAGTTCCGCAACGAATTGGAGTGAGTGGATGCGCGCTGTTCGTGTCTTCGTGTATTATTGAAAAACATTTATCATGTCCTGTCAATGGCCATGTAACCGATACTTAACCACAAATGTTGCCACATCCTCATAAATCCACTTAACACTCACACTGGCTCACAAAATGGCCGGGCAGCATCTGTGTGGCAAGTGCAGGAAAAGGGGGCAGGATATCCGAGAGATACCCTGCTAACGAGGGGATGAGGCTTACGGCTTTGCACCAGAGGGAGGGTTTACCCCTGACAGTTGTGCCTGAATGGTGGCCACAGCATCATCCTCGGCTCCCATGTAACAACTGACGATGACATGTAAGTGTCTGCGGTTGGTATTTGCTGTCTCCCATCCCCGTCATATGTGGAAATCGTCATTGTCGGCTATTTGATGGTTCTTAATGGGCTTCCCCTTCCCCTTCACTGTTCCCGTTCCCGTTCCCGTTTCCACACCACATCCCTTCCTAGAAGTGCGCAAATGCTCATATTCTCTGTCGGATTCGCATCTTGGTGAAAGTGCAGCAGCTGCTTGAACGAGTAAGTGGATCGGTCGGCTCCGATTCGCTTAATTGCTTATGAATACTTAGCTCACCAGCTCTCAGGAATGTTTAAATACCTGGCGATGATGGGTGAGACTAATGGTGGCTAGAAATCTGCAAACGAAATTGCATCAGCTCTGCTTTTCCCACATGCGGGCTCCGCCAGGGGGAAGTATGTCAAGTTATTAAAGAATCTAGCTAGTGGGCAACTTTCTAATGCGAATGTGAGTGATTCAACATAAACTATTTTATATGCTGTTATTCTATTTGTCAAAACATGTGATAATTATTTCAGACTTTGTAAAACACATAATATAATATAATACCTTCCTCCTTTCATTTGCTTCAGAATATTTTAGTTTTATAAATAATAAAAAGAATAAGCCAATTTACCTTTAATTTAAAAAAGTTTTAATGTGTTAAGGCCATGAGGTGTTTATTTACTAATAAACATATAACTATTACAAATACAAATACATACCATATACAAATTTTAGCCAATTTTAATCGGTTTTTGGAGTGCAAAAAATTGGATGTCAAAGTTGATCGGCCTTGTTTATCGATAACTAATGATAGAGCTTAAAAACGATTTACAGAATTGATTGAAAAATTGTGAGCATTTGACACGCCATTTTGTGGGCATTAAAAGATAAAGTCCGAAATCAAAAGTCAGGCATCAAAGTCTGCGAGGCAGAAACTGCGACAGGGGGAGGACAGCCCGAAAAGATTGGAAAACCGATGCTGGCTAAGAAAAACTCAGCCGCGAGCAACGTTTTGCATTCAAAATCAGTTTATAGAGATGGGGTGGAGGGGCAGATTTTGCCGCCAGGCAAATGGCACGCAAAAAACACAAAAAACCGGAGAAAAATGGCAAGAGAGAGGTTCCTTTGTGGCAACAGATTACATTAATGCGACGATTACAAGCAACGGCAAACGGGCATAATAAATGGATAATGCTGGAAAATACGCTTTTCAATTTCCAGAGGGGGTATGGCCGGAGACAAGTCTGGGATCTGTTTATATTGATTGTTTGCCCAGAACTATGCGATTATTAGCACTTGGCTGCAGCTGCCACTGGCTGGCAGCCTCAGATACACATGGTAACAGAAACAGATACAGATACTTATAGGGGCTGATCGGAACGCCCCTTACAAAAACACAAACACAATGATGAGATGTTGCGTGTTCTGCGTCCATTTTCCAAATTTTGCTGCTTCATCATGGCACATCATCCTCCTTGTAATCCCGATCTTCTCCCTCACCACCACTCGCTCAATATATCTCCCTCTGACTGGCTGATGATACGAATGTAAGTATAGGGTTTTGCATCCTTCCCCCGCCTTTGTTTCTCATGACTATTTTTCCACAGAAAAAAATTGTATATTCTACAGTAATCGTAATAATACTTTTAATTAAAATAAAACGACATATTTCAAATTTGTACAAAGAACACCAAAAACAATTAATTAAAAAAATTATTTATTATTTAAAATAAAGTCCTATATAATTTTCTTGCAAAACAAAGCTTCATTAAAATGTTATAATTCACTGGTTATCGGCTTTAATGTCTATGAACAGCCTATTTTCAAAGAATGAATAAATTGTCTTGCAAAACACCAAAGTTAAGCTCAATGACCCATTTTCTATCAACGTTCCTATGGCAGATATAGATAGATATAGAGGTTCGATTCCTATGATACTTTCAGCATTGGTTCGAAGACGATACCAACTTCTGTTCATAATTAGAATACCCTCGGCAAGGTATACCAATTTCATTAAGTTAAATTCTGTTTAAATGCCTATGCAATACATCCAATAAACTGTAATATTTATAAAATGTGAAACTGATATGTTTTTTTTCTGTGCATTCGAACATTGCTGGCGGCATCATCAACAACGGAGGCAACATTGGGTAAATTTATGACCCGCTGGGCATTAGGAGAACATCGATTTAGCTTCCTCCGCACCACCCTTTCCCACGACATCAACAATATCAATTTCAATTTTTGTTTGATTTGGCCCTAATGTGTTTTTCAATTGTGCCCACATGACGATGTTCAATGTTCGGAGCGCTCGCTATTCAATATGTTGTAATTTTTAACTGATGGCTACCGGGATCTAGATGCAGTGCATCATTTGTAAAGGGAAACACTCACATCATTGCGACCAAAAATGGAGGCGCTAACGCACATTTGCCAAAAGAATGGATAAAATAAGAGCTGAGCATGCGATTGCATTTATATCGGGGCAGACGGCAAATTATTCCTTATTTATAAGCTCCACTTTATCGGGTCTGCTGATGGGTTAAGGCAACTTTGTTTTGCCATAAAGCCTTTCAGCCTAATGGAGAGTCACAGTGGAAGGAAATCAATAAAACAGGTAATAAATAGGGTTAAAAGATTTGTATTTCATTGAATTTATGATTTTATTGCGAAACAATGACATCAAAAAATAAACTGAAAGAAATTTAAACGGCCAATATTTGTGATTAAGTATATACATTTAAAAAAAATTTTTTTTTCCTTTTTAGTTTTATCATTTTACACAAACGAAATTCGCAAATTTGTTGAGTTCTGAAATATTTATTTGTTATTTCCCTTTAACTTAAGTTATCTTACTCAAAATCAACTGGCATGAAAAGTAGTCGAAAAATTAATTTTATTACTTGCATTTAATTTACGAATATATTTTCCTTAATGCAAGCCCTAAGAACATTTTCTCATTGCTTATAAGTTTTCTTATATCTCTCAGACTTTATGTGTATATGACCTGTTTATAGAGTCGATTGGTATTTACGAGGCCATATTCTCGGTCAAGTTAAGAGCACACTCAGAACGAACTAAATTTAACTCAATCGTCCCATTGTTCTCGCTGCTCCTGCTGACCATTTGTTGATTCTGCTTAAGTCCGATCCGGCTTAGAAGTTCGATCCGAGGCTTGCATATTCATAAACTCGGACTTTGCCTTGGGATGGGATCTGTTCCGCAACCCCTTTTTGCTCCTTCTCTTTTTATGGACTGCTCACATTTTGTTTTTGGCCAAGTTAGCGAGTGTAGAGACGTCTCTATAGCATTGGAGTCGGCGAAATTAGGATCTCTACCAGCATATGGTCAGACGCCATATTTAAAGATTCCAGTGCCGAGTTGCTGGTGGGTTTCGAAGCGCGGAGGAAACTTCCACAGACTGGCGCCGTGTGTTGTTATTTTAGCTTCGGGTTCCTGCACTTAATTGCCAGAAACAGGCCTGCTTGGGAAGGGACGGGAGAGGGGAACCGGAGGCGACCTACCTCCAATTTGTTATTGTCCCAATATCAACAACAAATCAATCAATCGATCATTTACAAAACGGTCAGCGATCAAATTTGATCGGTTTTCGTTTCGTTTCGTTTCGTTCGCTGGGGAAAACACCATAAATTATAAATTTCCAACAAACTTTTTGTACACACATATTTATGTATGTAGATGTGTGCACACGAATGCCACGATCGTTTGGGACTAAGGCCGCATAAAAGATATTATTATTTATGTTTTATGTTTATGCTTTTCCATGCGTCTGCCCGGGGCATCTCCATTTTGCCTGCACTACCACTTCAACATGGCTGTCGTCGATTTGGTGGCTCCCCCACTCAAACTCTTCTCTATGTATGTATACATGTGTACATATATACTTATATATCTTTGGTCTTTGGTATCCGCAGCTGCTACAGCTCATCGATTTGATTCGATTTCTTTTCTTCTCCGTATTTTGTTTCCTAAAAAAAATCACGTTGCGCTCATAAAATATTGTTGACAAGTTTCTTTCGGCCTCTCGTTGTTCTTCGTCTGTCCTTTCCTTTGTATTGAAATGAGCTTTTGATTTTATACCCGAGAATTTGCTGTTAACTGTTACCAATTGCGCATAAAAATGTATAATATACACGTCTCGTGATATCCGAATTTTAATGGATTCGTTTGGGTTCGGAATTGGGATACGGTTTCGGTTTTTATTAAATAAGCAGAATCAAAAGCGGTTGCGGCCAAAAATAAAAAAAACAGCGAAGGAGGGCAGATAAAACGAAACAACGTTTATAATGCGGATCGTAAAATTAGTGAACATGTTAATGGTTGATTGGGTGTCATATATTTTCCAGCTTATGGCGCATACATATATGTACTCGTATATGCATTTGCCAGATGACTGTTCGGTCTGAGCTTTGATCGATATTCAAATCGGTAACACTATACTATATATGATATATATATATATGTATATATAAATATGATTGGTGTGTTGAAAACGTCTTAAATTGAATTGACTTTGGCAACAGAATGTTGGGTTCCGGGGCAGCTTTTTTTTGGGATTTCAATGATAATAAATAAATTAATAAATTCATTGGCAATGTTCTGAAACTAAGTTGCAAGCAACATACGTTCAGACATCTATTCTTTTCTAAATAATAACAGGAATATGGCCTAATGACAGTCGACAGCTGCACAAAACTAAAACCATAAACAAGGGGGAAATGTGAAAATGGCTGCCGTAGGAAAACGTAGCAAACAGCACGCGCACAGTTTTTATATGAAACAAAATTAACTTTTTTTTTGAGGGCAGAAGGAAAGCCATAGAAAATATATGACAAAGATGGCTGGACAATGTGTGTGTGCTACGCTGCGGAAGAACCAAGGCAGGAAAAGTCAACAGCAATAAAATTACAGACAGCAGAACACGAGCTGACAATGACCAGAAAAAGATACAAAATCAGGAGCAGGAGCTGAGGCAATAAAACCGAAATCAGGATAATGGCAGACAGCCGCTGAATTCAGCTTGGTGGCAGCAAATTAAATAAATCCCCAGGGCGGCAGATGTCTACAGATCACTGAGTTCAGTTGAGAGTGGGGCAAGAAATCTGGCCACAAGCAACATTTCAGGCTATAAAAATCAATTAGATAATAAATTGCTAAGGGAGGGAGGCAATGGTCCGCACAAACAAGTTAAGCAGATTTAACTGCAACAAAACATTTGGCCCATACGCATATTGCAGTAGCCAAAAAAACATGCCAACAAAGCAAAGGCAACCTTCTTTTGACTTCTGTGCGGTTGACAAAATAAAAACAAACAATGCCAGATATGCATCCTGTTGGCAAAAAGTCAGACAAAGGTGAGAGGGCCTTTACAGGATCATACTCGTGTGATGCGCTGCGGGACGCGTGTTGTCCTGGCTCAGCCGGATTCCATAGAGCCAAATCGGCTGCACAACAAAATAAACAGGAAAAACATCAATGAAGCTTATGCGGTTGTGTGACAGTTGCCGAAATATCCTGGGTACCCTAAATCGAAGGAGTAATATAAATAAATTATAAATTTGCATATTTTTTTAGTTCTTATTAACAGATGAATTTGAATACTCGTATTATGATGTCGTTTACGGTTTGCTGACAATTGGAAAAAAATATACACTTACGAGTATGTATATTGCTCCTCCGTCTCATTTTGCAAATTGAGTTTTTCTACGCAAAATATAATTCAGGAAGGGAGCAACAAAAAAAAAAAAAAAACTGTTTGTTGCCTCGACAGGATTGCGTGACTCAAATGTTTTCATCATTTTGGTAAAAATATAATTTACCATATAATGGCCCGAAGGTATAAATTATATTGCCAGATACAGCAATAACAACCGAGCCCGTGAACTAAGTTCCCGTGAGTAATGCACTGCCGGGAGGATTTCCACCCACCCACCAAGGGTGTGTGGGTGTTGCCAACCGTCGTGAAAAACTGAAATGTCAAGAATTGTGACAGCTAAATGATTGTTGGGCCAATATGGATTACAAGTTGCGAAGGGAGGGGTAAAATCGGGCTTTTATGACGTGAATGTGGGGTAAGAGTTGGGAAATGCGGAGGGGGTTCGGGTAATGCAGTTTACTAACTGTACGTAATTGAAGTCTCGTTTGCCAGACAATTGTCGGACAAGTGATTGAGTTGGACGTCCTAAAGGAATGAAGTTTTAATTAAAAGAATTCCGAAAAAAACAACTGAAAAGAAAATCAATCCTAAAACATTTATTGTGGTATCCTTTATTGTAGGATGATTTTATTGGAGTCATGATAAAATAACTTTAACATAAAAATGTATTTGAAGGCTCTATGTCCCTGTTATAATCTTCTACCACGTCATGGAAACAATAACCTCAGCCGATGCAAGCATCCGCCACTTTTCAACCCTTTTCATGGGTCCGGGCCTAATCTCGGTCAAATCAAAACTCCGTCTGCGCAGGCTGCTTAGCAATTAGCATGAGTCAAAATATTTGCTTAATAAATGTCGGTTGGCGTCGGAGTCGGATTTGAAACACTGTCGGCCTGTCCGCCATATGAAAAGGTGCGAAAAGCTTTCATTAAGAGGAGAGATGAGTCGCGCTGGAATCTGATTTGATGCGGAATCGAGGTGAGATTCGGCTGGTTGTTAGCGGCATCATTAAAATGTTTAATTAATTTTTTATTTATTTGCTCTTCCCCGCGGTTCTGCCTGTTCAGATGTTTTTCTGTACTTTGCCAGAACCCATCCTTCGGGGAGCTCTGCCTTTTGGGTGGTCCCACGCAAAGGCGGCGCCTCTGAACTTGGACCTGTAAGTGGGATATGGACAGCGGTACTCCGACGCCAACAACGACACCCATGGCTAATTGATCAGCGCTCAGCGGGCAGCCGCCTGATTTGGGTATGTCTTTGGGTCTGGTTTGGGGTATGGCCAACAAATTGGCCAAATTAATTTTGTTTTCGCTGGAGCTGAGGCTGCTGATCATTGTTTTGACTGGCCGCAACGCGTGCGATGAATTCCACGTCGGAGAAAATTAATTAAAATAACAATTTACGCCAGACACATGTAAATTTCCATCTAAACGGATAGCAGATTTATTGCAGAGAAAAAAATTATGATAATTACATTGAAACCCCTTCAGTCTGCAAATATAATATAAATTAATGATTTTTCTTTATTTGTTATTTATTTATTCATCATGCGTTTCAATACATCTGTATTTAATTCGTGGCAGTTGGAAGTTATGAGAATTGTACAACACCGCTAATTCTTCGAAAGACTAATTATCTATAGGTAAGGGGTAAAAAAGTCAGAGGTCAATGCATATATATATATATATATATATATATTGAAACGCATGATAACGCAAAAGCCTAAAGCATATAAAGTTTAAAAGGATTAATAAAGTGCATTAAGCAACAATAGATCTTATTTCTTTCTGTGTGTTCTTATTTTCGGGTTTTACGAACTGTCAGCCCTGTCAGTCATAAAAAGGAACTTTATGGGCACCTTCATTCCCATTCCCATTCCCATTTCCATATCCACATCCACTCTCCCGGTCTCCGATCTTGGCCATTAGTTCTGCGTCAGCAGCTGACTGCTTTGCCATTGGGCCATTGATAAGCATCGTCTTACCGTTTCTGTCGATCGCTAGGCCTTCAATAAAACGTCACGATGCAGGGCGATAAGCACCTGTTGGCCCCCTCTTCCCGATCTACACCTGTGCGAGTGAGTGAGTTTCTTCGGGTTCCGCTCCCAGACAGATGCCATCCCATTTACGAATAGGAACAGCGAGAGTGGGCATATAAAACGCACTGTTTTATATACAGCTCGACCATAAATTCAGTTGGCCATGTTTCGCCATCTCCCCATTCTTCCCCGCTCTTCTGTCTCGCTGTTCGCTGTTCGCTTCTTGTGGTTACTTTTATTATCCTATTTAAGCCACATTAAAATCAACGGGGTGCGCGACATTTGACAAAAACAATTTATTGGACATTAATGCTTGCCGACTCAGGAGAGTTAAGGGTCAAAAAAGTGGGAGGGGGTCTTGCTGGCGGGGGGCGCAGCCAATAGCCGGATAGCTCACAGTCTGTGGGAAGCAGGAGAGCCTGTGGAGATTCAAGGTTCCAAGTGGGAGCGGCTGCTTCAAATAAAGCGGCTTGCCCGATTCGGACTTGTGATTCAGTAATATTATTATACATAAGTATTTCTGGGGATCACGGAAATCAGGAGTGGTCTTGAATTCGTATGGAATATACTACAAAATATTCAAACGAATCTCCCCTTGCACTTAGTTAGTTTATTGTGTTTCTGTTAACTAAAAAAAATACTTTTCAATGCTGTTTAAACTTAAAAATTAATCAAAAGAAGGTGACAAGGCAAGCCGATGGCTTTTGGTGTTTCAGTGGTGGTCTGAAAAGTTTATTAAAAATTTAAAAATGAAACAGATTAAGAAAACATTACATTAAATTTTAATTTTTAAACTATATTTAGACCCTTTACCCAAAGTTTAATGGGTATATTAGTTGGTGCAAATTTGTGTGGCAGACCCCTCAAACTATATATATTCTTGATCAGCATGGCAAGCTGAGTCGATACAGCCATGTCCGTCTGTCGAACCATCCGTCCGTTAGTCCGGATGAACGAACGGATCTCAGGAACTGTAACAGCTAGAGTAACCATATTACCAATGCAGATTCACCTAATACTGACGCAAATCAAGTTAATTTTTCCGTCACCTCTATTTGTATTTTTATGTTTGCACCGCATTGCACTGCACAATTTTCAAGCTATGGTCTTGTGCTAATATACACGCAATTGGAGCATAAATATCTACCGATATTGAACATTTCCTCAAGTTTGCTCAATTAGAAAGCGCACATTAAATACACAAAGCTTACAACAAGCTATCTGTTCATGTGCTTAAATAATACCGCGTCACCTTATAAAACTTTTAGTTGGTATTTTCCCTTTATATTTAATTATGCTAATTATACTTTTGTTTTTAAAATACTATTTCTATATTATTTGTTAGGAAACATGCCCTAATGGAATTTGGCATCTAAAGAGTGCCGCTGAGAACACACTACACTTTATATAACTACATTTAAATGAGTTAATTCATTATATGTGTACTATTCAATATACTGTACTGTATTAGCTATTTACGCACAAAGGTAAATGGCGGTGTAATAGTTAGGGCGTCTGTCTCATAACATGGAGGTCCTTTATTTTTTGCATTTTTTTTGCATTATTGATTCATATTGCTTATAAAACAAGAAAGGAAGGCTAGCTTCGGTACCCGAAGCTTAGAATACCCTTGCAGACCAATTGCCTTCAAACTGTTTGATCGTTTGTATTGCAGCTTTAGGATATAGTGATCCGATCTTTGGTTTTTAAATTTCCAAAACGGCTTTAATATCTATGAAAACTGTATTTCTCAAGAATGAATAAATTGTCTTGAAAAACACCAGAGTTATGCTCAATGACCCATTTTCTCCCATCGTTCCTATGGCAGCTATGGTATATAGTAATCCGATTTTAATAAAACTTTCAGGATATGTTAAAATAGTCATTAAATAGAGTTTCCTATGAAATAAATTAATTATCCTAAAAAATGGCGAGTTAATAGCACTTTTTCCCAATCTTTCCTACGGCAGCTATGTGATGTAGTGTTCCGATTCCAGCCGTTCCGACTTATATACTACCTGCAACAGATTGAAGGGTTGGTGCAAAGTTTCAACTCGATAGCTTTAAAACTGAGAGCCTAGTTTACATAGCAACCGACAGACGGACAGACAGACGGACAGACGGACATGGCTATATTGATTCGGCTGGTGATGCATATCAAGAATATATATACTTTATAGGGTCGGAGACGTCTCGTTCACTGCGTTACAAACTTCTGGTCAAAATTATAATACCCTCTGCAAGGGTATAAAAATTGGTACAGGGTATTATATATTTTAATCGAAACGGCCGGAATCGAAACACTACATCTGTGAGTAGGCTAACTTCGGGGCCGAAGCTTAGAAACCCTTGCAGACCAGTTGCCATCAAACCGTTCGATCGTTTGTATAGCAGCAATTGGATGTAGCTTCCCGAGTTTTGGTTTTAAATTTTTTAAAACGGCCTTTATGTCTATAAAATCTATGTTTTCCAAGAATGAAGCCTTCCTTTCTTTTTCGTTATTATGTTCCAGAATACATATTTATAGATTTAATTTCAAATCGAGAACAGGGTGTAACAATTATTAAAGCATCTAACATAAAGCCAAGAGCTTAAGCAGATAATTGCAGCGGGAGTTAATTAAATTTGATGCTCACATACAGCGAACCTTCGAAATCCTTTTACCCACTCGAGAGGAGTTCGTCATGGCCACTCATCCCACATTCACATCCAAAGCGTACTTATCGCCCGCACGGCTTTCGATTCCCGGAATTACGGGATGGGGACTTAATTCAAAGAACCATGTTTGGAAAACCGGAACCGTAACCAGAACCTTAATCAAACCCCTAACCAGAAAGCATGGCCGACGCCATTTTGTTGGTGGCCAATGCAAACACAATTTCTAATTCCCACCCTTAGTTTTTCAGGGGGTTGAAATATAAATTCATTACAGTGAAAATTCATTTTGCGCAGGGAGCGCGGTCTATCTGTGATTATGATTATGTCATTTGGCTGAGAAAACCCAAACACAAAGAAATCGTACACACAGGAAACAGGATATCTCTGGGTGGTTCCTGAAACATAATTTAGTTTTCTATTTGGGCTTATTAGCGTGCACAAATCAATTCTCAAAGGATTTGCACAACAAATCCCTTTGTGGCCTGTGCTCGCTAGTTTTATTCGTGATTTATGTCACGCGTCCTGGGAACGTCCTGAATCTCCCGTGCATTGTGTAACAGATAGACAACATGGAAGGGGCAGAAGGGGTTTCTCTGTTTGACTTTTGTTTGTCCCGATAATGGCCTTGCTATAAATAGGGGGAAATGAGATCGAGATTCGTCAGGGATCGAGTGGCGGGTGAAAGACGCAATAATGCCAGCGCGGCACGTACTCCAAAAACCTGGGAAAATAAAGGACCTTCAAATCTTCAGCTGGTGAGCGACTTTACCCAGTAGCCGAATTCCAATTAAATATAATTAACCAAATTATGCGGGCCGGAGCCGGAATCGGAGTCAAAATCGGTATCATAGCAAAAGCCCGAGCGGCAAAAAGCGAAACATGAAACAGGCAGTATAATAGCTTACTTAGACGGGCTGAAAGACACGCACTTAATCAGTGATCTACGCAGCCACGAAAACAATCTGTCCGAAAGCGAACTCGAGTAAACTGCGAAAAAAAGGGCTGCACAGAAAGAAATTTTTAATGCAATATCAATTTCTTTTTTTTTAAATCGTACTTGCTCTATACGTATATGCATGCCTCTCTACAAACGTTCTTCCAAAAACAATATTGTATGATGTCGGTTATTATATATTTAGCACAATTATGGTATATTGGTATATATATGTATAAGGGGTCTTTCAAATAGAGCGGGTCGATGTTAATATGTTTGTGCTCTCCTGGTTTTTCTGTATCTGGCTTTTCCTTATATATTTCCTTTGATATTTAAAGCAGGGCAATTTAGCAATATTTTAGCATTAAAGTTTTTTAACTTCTTAAGTTATGAGTGCGAGGGGGTTTTCAACTAAAGGGTCTTTCAAATAGAGCAGGTCGATGTTATTAACATCGTAGTATGCTCCCAATATTTGTGCAAGCCAGCAACATTTTCGTAAGTCAGAATCAGCTTTCAGCTCCTACTTGGCTGCTTACAAGACCGGCATGTCGAAAAAGGCTAAATCGACTTCACCCAGCAGACTTGTGGATACTGCAGACTTTTAAAGATACCAATATCCACTGCGATGGGCTTTCTTATAAATTTTATACTGGCTAAGAAACGGTGTACACACATAATACATAATTAAATTAAATAATACAAAACAATTTTCCCAATACGATATTTAAATATATATAAGTATTTATATATACAAACTACAATTTTCTAAGGCACCCATGGGAAGGGTCATTTCAAGGAAGAATATCTAGATGTTTTTGAAGGCCCCTGCACAGAACTCGCGTTAAAAAGATTTTTTTTTATATTTTTAAAGAAATAGTAAATGAAAGGAACTTTTTTGGGTGGAAGATTGTTTTTTATTTGACTGTTAATGGGTGAAATATTGAAAAATTGGTTCCTAAAACGAGTCTTTCAACTCTTGATCTTAGAAGAAAATCAAGTTTAAACAAAAAGTATGTATGGATCTTTTAATAATGATCTATTTTTCGCCGTGTCGAAAAACCATTTAAAAATGTTGCTGTCGTGGTTGCCGCTGCAGTGGCTGCTGATCATTATGCGATCAATGTTGATCATTTTATCCCGCAGGCTGTTGACAGCCCCAGCGCATGGACATGACAGCGAAAACCCAAGACCAGACTCCGACTCGGACTCAGATCGAGAAAGCGATTCGTTCCGAATGGAACCCAACCGATCCTCGTCTTCATCATGGTGTGTATAATAATTACCAGAGCACACACGCACAGGGCATAAAAAGGGCTACAAAACTCTGCTTAATTTTCTCGTATCCCAGCCAAGTCTTTAAATGGCTTTGGTCCGTAACCGACATTTTGTTTTGCCGGCCCGGAGAAGGGTTCTTCTGCCTTATAAAAATGCAAAATTATGTACAAGTCCGAAACGACGTTGTTGTATATTGATCCTGTCTGCCTGGCTGGCCCCTTTCGGCCCGATCGGCCGCTTTATATAGTTGTAGCTATCGCTGGCATGGCTGAACTTCGAGGTAGCCGCAGTCTCTGGACCCTCGACTTCATCTCCAGCTGCTGAGGCTGTCTGGAGTCTGGTTTTCGTTTTCGTTTTCGTGTTTTATTTTTGTTTTTTTTTTTTTTTGGGATACTTAAGCACGATTGCCGTTTGCCTGCTTTTTAAATGATTTCTGTATGTTTTTTGTGTGGTGCTGCTGCTCCTTTTCTTATGAACCAATCAACGCACACACTCGCATTCGGGATGCTTTGGGCTCCTTGTACGGCGATCTTCCGCAAATTGGCGGCCATAAGCATTGCAAAATTATCTCGTCGCTGTCCCTTTTCGATTTGGACAGACGACGTCCATCATCCGACGACCAAGAGCAACAAAAATAACAACAAAACCTACGGACAACAGTCGACATCGGTCCCCACAAATATTCCGCAAAATGTCTCTCGAAGGCCTCGCTCCTCGGTCCTCGGACCAGTCGCAATCAAAACTTTAGAAACAGGGGCTCGGGCTGACGATACAGACCCCGATCAAAGCCAGTTTTCGTATTATTTTAGCTTCAGTCTCGATGGCTCTTTTTGTTTTTAAATGCTCTGCAAAGGAAACAGAGCTTAGCGCGAAATTTCCAGTGAATCTTTGGTGTCTGCTTGAATTCAGGATAACTGGGTGCTCTTGGAATGGGGATTAAATCTAAATGTCGGATAGAGAAGGATGTCTTAACTCTTACAATCTACTCCTTCGTAAATTGTAATAAATTATTTCTAGCATGATAAAATCGAATTGCGGTTTAAAATGCATCTATGTTTGTAATACCCATATCATAAATTGTCTTGTAAGGTATAATATTTGTAATTTTGGTTTGTGCTTTGGTAGTAATAGTACCTTAATTCATTTAGGCAACACCAAATTGTATACACACATTTTATTAGTTTGCCAACGAAAAATTAGATGAAATAAGAAATTAACAATTAGTTAACATAATTTTCCTTGAAGAATTGTTTCCAATTATCTGTAAGCTTTCAAATGCTTTGTTTAATTTGAATATTTATTTCCTGTTTTACCAGTTTTAACCTGTTTTAAAACAGCGTTTCTCCTACTTTTCCTTATTTTTTATATATAAATATCCTATCACCATATGAAACCCGATTCATTATTTATTCAGCTTATTGTTCTGGCATGCCATTCTTATATCCTTTAAAAACTCGTGTATCGCCGTGATGTGGTGATAGGCCCTTCTACCAACCATTTAACAATAGTTAATAGTTAAAATAGTTAAAAATAACTGTTTTTAATTTTGTGTACGTTTTCGAATGTTTTATTTAATTTAAATACTTATTTCGCAAAGGACCTTACCTCTCACTTTCCTCATTATTTATTTACTAATATCCTATCACCATAATATACCCAATTCATTACTCATCAATCGTAGTATTCCTTAAATCCTCTAAAAACTCGTGTTCTATCCCCACTTTCCCGGCCTTTCCACATTGCTCCACGTATTTTTATTCGACAGACTGGAAACTCATTTTGATATTTATGATATTTTTGTTGCCAATATTTGATGCAAATTGCTGTAAGTTCCTTTCGCGGATGCCATTAGTATTAATGGGGCTTTAAAGGCGAATAGCTGAAAGTATTTCCGGTGGTATATAAGTATAGGCTTGATATAAAAGGATTTGTGGAGGCGGGGACCATAATTCGCTTGGATTTGCCGCGCTTAGTGTCAAAATATTTTGTGCAGCGCAGCAAGACTTCCTGGCGGATCCATCGATTGATCGACCTTCGATGACTTAACACTTTCCCAGTCGTATGTATCTGTGTACCAACGTCTCTGAGCCCCGTTTGATGCAATTCATTGGTGCCGACAAAACACTTTCTCCCCCAGAGGATTTTCCAGAGATTCTTCGCTCCGATTCTTGCCTCATTTGCCGTTCACCGCATTGAGGTCCTGTGGCCATTAATTTTAGCTATTGTCACACCATATAGTATATATAATCTTCTTGGGCCTGTGTCCTTTCCTGACCGTCCCCCTCCTCTGATGCCGCCTCTTGTTTTGGTCTGTGTGTGCCTGGCTGTCACAACAATTATGTCGGCATTTGCTCAAAGGTCTAGAAATGTCAAAAGGATTTTTATTGACTTTTTATGTTGTTAACTGACCGACATAATGCCCAGTTTTGTGGGTGATTACCCAGCTCTAGCCTGGGTGGTCCTGGCATCCCGACGACCCGAAAACAAGTGCAGACTCCGATTTCTGACCGATCGATCTGTCGGCATTTTCGACTCTGATGTTGCAGCACATTGCGCCCAGCACATGTGTCCTGCGTCCTGTGCCGATGATATATGACTTGTAATTGCTGAGTCAGTGGGTGACCATCCGAGCCTTGGAGAGGAACCCCCTTCCATTCTTCTCTCCAGCTCCTTCCTGAGGAGCTGGCGAAAGTGTCGTGGTGACAAAACCATAGCAACATCAACAGCGGAGAGAACAACGAGTTTCTCCCCTCCGAGTATCTCTCGATCATTAATCGATCGATCTCGCGCTGAAAGGCGATCGCGAGGAACATCGACGACAACGACAATCAGCAGCAACAAACAACTGAAGCAGCAACGGCAGCGGCAATGGCTACGTCAACAGCAGCCAAAGTAGCAGCAAATAAATGCAGCAATACAATAAATATCCCCAAACAGACGACAGCAGAACAAGATGGCAAAAGCGTGGAATATATTGCAACGAATGGCCGATGCTCTTTGAACCTTGCTAGTATTCGACTAAACTAATGTTGATAAAGTTCATTGCAATCATTTCATTATTTAATGTTTTTTTAATTGTTTGTGTAGTCGTGCTTACAATAATTTCAGTTAATCCATACAATTGCCATGACTTGTAAAACCTATTTACAAACCACATATACGAGTAAGTTATACATGATTAAATAATATACGTGACATTTATTTTACTACAATTCAATAACAATTTAATAAGTAAAACTATATAAGTTAATAGTTGAAGCTATCTGTTGTAGAAGTTCACATCAAGCCAAGGATCATTTAAAACCAAAGGGTATATTGAGGACACAACGGCAACCGAGGACTGGTCGCCTCCGACCGTTTCTCTTACACTTTCCACTTTGCCTGGTAAAACCTGGCCGCATCCCCGCGACTGTGACTGGAACTGCGACTGGCCTTCCACTGCTACCAGTAACAGTGCGATCCGGCTTCTGGGGCAATCTGCTGCCGAAGGGCTCCATCGGCTGGGTTTCTGGGCGATGCTATCAACGCATTGAGCATCGAATTACAGTCACACATAAACTGCAGGAGTGGCCGAGCGGAGTTCCTATTCGTATTCGTATTCGAGGCCGAGTACGAATTCGAAGTCGTATCGAGATCGGGGTCTTCGCTTTACTTAAATGCTCATTTAAAGAGATTTACAATGTATGTCACTTAAGTACAAGCTGAGTTCTCGGCTGCTTCTCCCGATAAGAACGCATTGTTGCATCAATTTTGCTGTCCATACGCGTGTGGAGTACATAGAAACAAACGCCTCAGAGGAGAATGTGGCTTAGTAATCTTAAAATAATTGTTGGTGTCTTTAACTAAGCAGTTTTTCAAAAACTTCTATTCTTATTCTAACACCTATATCAATTTTAATAATTTGGGTTTCAATGTCTTAATTTACAAACTGGTAATCTAATTATAATACCAATAAAAATAAAAATATGATATTAATAAATAGTAATTACTTACGAAATGGTTTGCAATTAATATTTTATAGAAGGAATAGTTCACTCAAATCAACTTCAGTCATAATTGGTAAGTACGTATATATGTAAGTATATACTTTGAATCGGCAAGAATTGAGTCATGTTTTTTTCTACGTGTTTGTCTCGGAGCGGGCGAGACTCTTAGATTAATTGCTGTAGTCATTAAACGCTGCCACCAGGCGATGCGATCTAATGCACGATCCGTCGATCAAACATACATCAACATCAACATATCCCATCCCATTCCCTTGCCCGTCCGATCCTTTTCATAGTTTCACAGGGGAGTTCACGTTTCGAGGGCGTCGGCAAATATCTTGTTATCCCGATTGCTCCCAATACAAAGCATAAATCGTCTTGTTTTGACAGCGAAATCGACCGCAGGCAGGCCAAAAAGGATGGGTGATGGAGGAGAGAGGAGCGAGGAGCGGAGGAGGGGAGGACCGAGAGGCAACTCCTGTTCACGGACCTGGCCCACACACACTCTCATAAGTGAGGGTATGGCTATGCAACTCCTTTGACTTTGACCGAAACTAATCATTGTTGCGCCAACAAGAAGTCAACTGACCGGCGTATTGTTCTTTTTCCCATGTCCTGCTGTGTCCTCTGGCCATGTGTTCCTCTGCCTTTGGTCCTTTACTAATTTTTTGTGTCTCCGCCAGGCAAGGTGTTCTGATCCTGATACTGATCCTGATACCCGCAGCTATCCCTGTGCCAAATTAAATTCTCTGCGGTTTGCAACATGCGGCGTCGCCATGGCAATTGCGGTTAGCCAAATGTTTAGTACGAGCCAAAAAAACTCTCACGTTTTTTTCGGTCATTCCAAGTACTCTAATTGCCGGTGGTGGCTTTAATTAAAAAGCCAAATCCACAGTCAAAGCCAACTTAACACTAATTAGATTGCCAACTTCGAGTCCTGTCTATATAAGGCAACTCGCCGCCTGCAATTGCCATTGCAATTGCAATGCATTTCCCATTCGCATCGTTTGTTTAATGGTGTAGATTGTTGCATGCTGACAATTTGCTGCCTCAAACTGTGCAGCAGTAACATGCAGCAAATGCTGCTGTTGGCAACCGGCAATTGGCAGCTGCATTTGGTTCACAGAATGTCGCGCCTGTTTAAGTAGATGGTAAATTGTGCTCTGCGACTTCTGCATTCTACCGTCAGCTCTCGATTCGATTCGATTTTGGCGAGGTTTTTCTTCTGTAAAGGTTAGAAGGCGCCAAAGTGAAACTTTTGAAGGCTCTGCGGAATGTGGAAGCCAAATGTCTCCTATGGCTGCTGCTTATATGGATAATCGGAGTTGAATTTCGGTTTAATTTGATAGTTTGCTTCGATATGCCATTCGGAAAACAGCATGTCTTTAAGTTAAATATCCATATGTATGTATGCAGCGATTTGAAGAAATTCTTAAGCGATGGGTTTTATCTTTAAAATGAACTTAATTGCAATTAGTTATTAAGAAAAAAAAAAAAATCAATACTAGCACATTAAACATTTTCTTGAAGTAAATATTTGCTGACTTGCATTTTATATGAAGCCTTCAAATATTGTTAAAATCAATCAAATAGTGTTTCGATTAGTTTTTAATATTCCAAATCAGCTTGAATTATATTAAGTGTATTTTTTCAAGAATGAATGTATTATCTTAATACTCTCCAGAATGTTGCAAAATAAAGTAAATAGAATTAAACCGATTAATATTGGATTTTCTGGATCGTTAAACTTAGTCATTTCTATGTAATCAAATCTATATCATAAACAATAGCAAAATTCAGTTGGGCAGTTCCGCTGAGGTTTTATTTTGAATTATGTTCAAGGCTAATATAATCAGTTATTTCTCCATAAATCAAACTCCATTCAGAGTATTAATCTCCTCGCAAATGCACATTCTTCGGCTCAACTTATAGTTTTTTAGCACTTCAAAGATATAATAATTACCTGAGGTGCAAGTGAAAGATACGTCTCGCACTTGTGCCAGAAGTCAATCAACTCCACTCTACTCACTTTAACTCACCTCCAGTCTGGGCCAAGTGGATGTGGCTTTATTTTGCGCCCGAGGGCCAAGAGGGACAGCTGATTCTGCACCATTGATGGGGATCACTTAATCGATTTTAAGCGCCTCCAAACATAATTTCCAATCTGGGATCCCGACAACAACAGCAATTGTATGGCCATCAGCGGGAATCAAACTGAGCTTAAGACCTGCATGGCCTGCTCTTCTTCTACTTCATCATCAACCTCTTCCCAAGATACTCGTACTCGGCCATATTCTGCATCTTCCGATACTTCATCTCCCCAGTAAATGCAAAATTAAAACATAAATCGTGCGCGCCATTATGGTTATTACAAGGCACCATGCCTTAGTTGTGAGGGGGAGGGGCGTGGCAGGAGACCGGAGAGGAGAAGAGCTGTTTCCAGGCGTGATTAAGTGGGGCACAAAGCATATACATACATACATATTGGAGAAAAATTGCACTGAAACTGCGCGCAAAATGAACGTTCGATCAAGTGAAAGATTGCAACCACACAGAAAAAAACGAGTTACCAAAATGCCTGCATTTTTTATCAAAACAATTGCCAGAGCCATGATTTAAATAATAAAGTTATTATTGGCAATTCTTAGGTATTGTTCGAATGAAGAAGTGAGAAAGGTTTAATAGTTCATTTAGGCATTACATGTTTGTGCACCAAATTGCAATTTCAACTGAAGTGGAACCTATTTAAAACCATCAAGGCTGGGCTGATTAAACACTGAAATATTTTTCTGTGCAGGCAGGAGGAGCTGTACCTCGCAAGTTGGCTATGGCTATAAAGGGGAGAATTATATATGACGAGCGGGCATGCACTCTTAGCCACGTAACAACTATGGCGGCTCGTCCAGCGCTGTTATTACAAAAGCGGGTAGAAAAAAAAAAACAAAAAAAAACCAAATTGCAATGATTTAATAATGCTGCCAGATGAAGACTCACTCACCCGCTCAACTGCAAAACCACCGAAACAACTCCACTTCTTGGGGCGTGGCCAGCATTTGGCCCTTGGCCCTGGAATATGGAAAATAAAACAACACCCTGTTGAAGCGGGCTGGAATTGCTTAAGCGGGAAAAAAGTTGAGTAGATCACGTGCTTATTAAATAATTTATTTAAGCACCCAATTCAATTTAATAATAAAAATGTAGCTGCAGCAACGAGAGCCACACAACATGGGCACAACAAGTGCCACTTACCAACGGCCGAGAGCCAAGAGCCAACCACTGAACTAAGCCACTCATCCACTGGACAGCACCACCATGCCCACCATGGCAGCCGCCATCAAAGTGGTTAATTGCCAGAAGATTTTGTTGTTGCCCATATGCAATTTCCTTGTCGTCTTCGCCTGCTCTTATTCCACTTGTACACCGAAAAAAATGTAGTTTACTCCTTAATAGGTACAAAATCGGTTTAGATATTATATATAAGTCTACAAAGTGTACGATTATTAAAACAGATGTTAAATGTGTAGAGTTCATATATATTTGTAACGATTGAAATATTTTAAATATGAAGGCGTAACTTGAATTAATTAATATTTTTGTATATTGAAATAGTGAACTTAAAATACCTTTTATTATAGCCCTTTAGAATTCGATTGTCGGTATATTTAAATTTTAAATCTACTTATATTCGTTTCTCTCTGTGCACGCTTCCCTACTTGGCTGCTTTGCAATTAAATGGGTGGCAGCCAAAAGTGGGCGGGGCTGGCTGCATACGCGCCTTTCATTTAACTCTCGACTGATTGCCAGTCCTGCACTTGACTTCTCTCAGCCAGCTCGCTCATTAATTTAATGGTTTAATTGCCGGTCTCTTACACTGGCTGCAACACCGTACCCTTTCCCTCTCCCTCCGCCCCTTATAAGTTTCCTCTTGGAAATGAGTTTTAGTATTAAGTTGGATCAGGTTCCAGCCACCATCATCTGCGCATCATATCGTGGATAATGTTCATTATTTTTTGCTCTTTAAATTGCAAATTTATGTCTTCATAAGACATTACATCACCGTTTAGCTATTGTTGCTTTTGTCATATCTTTAAAAGACTAGCAGCTGGGAATCTGATCCATGTCCTGATCCTTTTTTAGGCCTGCGATCGTACGTGACTCAGTTGCTGAAACGATTGGTTACGGGATCTCTGTTTTAAGTGCTTCCTAATAAAAGGATTTTAACTGGATTTAAACAAACTAGAAAATAAAATCTCATTCATGTTTTTTAGGATTATAAAAGGATTAAAAATAGTATATAACGTTTGAACTACAGAAATCTAGAAACAAATAATTAAATAAAATATAAAAATCATTTGAACGAAAAATTCAGTTCGAAATTTGCAGAAACTTTTACAGAATCCCAGGAAAATTGTTAGATTAAAAGATATTTTCGGCTATTAATTGTTTAAAAAAAAAAACCTAAAAAGATTGAGGGGCAACTCCTTCCCACACTCCATTCAGCGACCTTTGAGTGTGAATTGTGCAGTTGGCACAGACGCAGCTGAAAAAGCAATCGAGTGCAAGAGGAGTCCATGGACAACCCCATAATTCAGCGATATTTAATCTCAAACAAATAATAATAATAATAATTTCCTGCCAAAGCAAACAACGAGGGCCCAAAGCCAAAATCTCTAAAATTGCCGGGGAAAAGCCAGTGAACAGTGTTCGGGCCAACAAACGCCTCAAAAACGCCCACTGCAATAACAATAACAACAAAAGCAACAACAAGGGAACACAAACAACAACACCATTTTGGTCAATCAATATCGTAAAATGCAATTTATGATTTGTTGCTTCGATTCGCAAAACAAATAGCGAAGTGGAAGGCAGAGAAACAAAAGCCAGGCCAAGACACGAGAGGATTGAGCAACAACGGCAACAAACAAGCAACATGCCACATGCAACACCAAGGAGACAGCAGCAACTGGCGGCAGCAGCAGCAGCAACGGCCGCCCAAAAGTTATGGCACAATTTTCACATCATTTTCCCCCGCCGCGCCGATAACTGAGTTATGGGATGGGGGATGAGATGAAGTTGGGAACGAAGTCCAGCTCCAGCTCCAGCTCCAGCTCAAGCTCCAAGTCCAAGTCGGCTTTCGGCACGTAAAATAATTTAACCAGCGTTTAACCTTAGTTTTTCGCCACTCGCCAGCGTCTGGGGATCGGATCGGATTGGATCGGGATCGGGATCGGGCTCCGGATGGCGAGGCATTGTTGCTTGTGTTATTGTTGTTGGTTGTTGTGTGGAGCAGCGATGTAGCAGCGATGTAGCAGCTGTCCAAGCGTTGATTATGATGAAGTTGTGCGCAATTTGTTGGCCGTCTGTTGCCCACCAGGCACAACGGAAATTGGAGATGCGAGATGGAAGATGCAAGAGGTATTTTTTTCGGAGGAGCTGCAGGAGGATGAGGGGGAGGGAAGACGACTTTGGCCATGGCCAGATCGCTTAATTGGCCACAACCGGAACCGAAGTGGAACCGAAGCCCTATAAACTAAGCCACGATGTGTGGAGTTGGCTCATACCTTTAACAGTTTTCGTTTCGCCCCGGCACACGAGACTAATTAAATTGCGAGCGTTTTAAGCTTGGGTTATAAATATACGGGTAGATAATTCCTGGACCAGAGACCAGAGGGCTAATCCCGACATCCTCGAGATGTACTGGCTCCGCCCCAGCGCTTTTGAGGGCCTCACTTTTACCACCAACACCACCAACACCACCACAACACTGGCTCCTTGGCTTCCTTAATATGTTGAGAGAGTGGCACTGGCTTTGTCTCTCTCTTACTTTGTAAGCTTGCTGTCTTTTTCCGACAGAGAGAGAGAGAGAGAGAGAGAGAGAGAGAGAGAGAGAGAGAGAAAGAGAACTTGTTTCGAAGTTTCGAATTTCGAGTTTCCCCAACTTCGAAATGTATCTGACAGATACTGATGCCGCCGCAGCCGCAATTATGACTTAATGTTTTGCCATTCGATAAAAAACGAGAAGGAAAAGGAAAAGGGGAAGGGGTGAGGAAGAGGAAGGGGTAAAGACAGAGAATGCGCAATTTCCTGTTAAATGATACGTGCTATGAACGTTTAATTTATGCCACCTTTGGTTTAATATTAGCTTTGTTCTGCTTCGATGACCCGCTCCAATCCCCCCTCAAACTACGCCCCTCAACAATGGCCTGATAATTCTCCCCTTTGAGGGAATTTTTAATTTCATAGCGAGGGCCACGCATGCGCAGACCATAAATTATGTGCAACGTTTTCATTTCCCCATGAGCACTCCAAATGGGATCATGATTAAAGCGGATGATACAAGGTGCTTCATTTCCCATTTTCCACCCCCCTTTAGCTAATTGTGCTTTGCGATCCAAGGCAACCCCTTGCTCTCTCTTTTGGAATTTTCCAACCAACGTTTTGCGGAACGTTGAGCACTGAAATTGCCGTCTCAATCTGACAATCCCTCAGTGCTGCCGTTTCTGTTGAGTAGGTTAAGAGGGAGGGGAGGGGCAGTTCAGGGGTCCGTCTAGCTCGGCAAACGCTTAGCGCTTTTTACCCGCTCGTTGGCCGCCGGTGGACGGTTTGCCGGTTCTCTTGCAATTTAAACGATAAAACAAATAATACATTGCACCTACTTATTTGCCCAGACTTCTCTCTCCGCCCCCTCTAACCCCCTTACCACCTTTGTTTACCACATTGTTCTCCACCCGTGGTTGTTTGCTCTTCTGCTTCCTCTTCTTTGTTATTGTTATTGTTGTGGTTCTTGATTTGTTTGCCAGTTTGCCACCGATAATGAAAAGGTGTAAAATGTCAGTTTTGTTTGCTGTGCCCCCATTTTGTAATTGTTTGTTTATTATTCTCGTTGTTGCTGGTTGTTTGCTGTGGCGCCAAGTGGAAATATGGATATATTGTAGGTGTGTGTGGGTAACCAAAGGTGTGTTTGAAATGGCAAATTGAAGATCCGTAGGAGGAAAGAAGCCATCAATTATTGAGTGTGTGAAGAATTAATTAAACAATTGATTATTTCAATTTTCATAAAACAAATTTGGTTTGATTTGATGTATTTTTGAATAGATCGTATCTTAAAGCTCAAGATATAATTAAAAATAAGTTACGACCACTATTATTACTACTACATATTACTACAACTATTATTACTACCATTATTAAGAGTATTTAACGTTCACCATCATCTTAACTGACCACCTCCAATTATAAAAGAACATATTTCCATCCTTAAGATTAAGAAAGCGAAATGGGAACTAATGCGAACAAGGTTGCATAACAAACACCCCCGCCAGAGCCAACTTATTTTCTTGACCAGGGTTTTTCCTACCTCCTAATGCATATTAATTTCTTTGGACCTTCCGACTTCTCGACTGACTCTACGTGCCGTCACGGAGTAGCTGGAAATCAGCCATGCTCATAGAGCTTACATGGAAGTCTTTAGGTGAACCGATGAAATATGCCACAAAGCTTCCGAGTGAGTTATGTCAAAAGGGTAGGATGGGCATTCGTTCGGGATTGGAGCAGCCAATCCAAACTACGCAAATCGCACATTTAATCTTGTTAATTTGGGCCGACTTATTTCACACTTTGCATTAATCTACCATTGTCAGATCCCTTTGACGAGTTGAACCCAGTATTTGATGTAGTAGGAAGACTATGATTAGATAGCCACGTTTCACAGTCGGGTGTGATAAGTGCCGTGATCAGTGTTTGTTCATTAACCAACCTGTTCAGTCGTAAGCAAATATTTCTTTCATTTGGGAAAAAGTTAGATACGTAAGTAATAATATTTGTCCATATTAAAACCCATAACCTCTTTGTTTAAAATATAAACTTTTCTCTGAGTACAAATCCAATTCCAAACGAATCAAAAGTCGAGGGGACGATGCCATTAATTTAAGTCCAAATCGGCAGCAAAAATCGAGCGTGTCTACCTCGCTCCTAATTAGTTTATTCGGACTGTTTGCCAACCTTTTTTTGCCAGCGAAAGCTGCAAATTTGCGAATTTGATTTATGCTCAAAATCGAACAGGAATAGCAGCCAATCAATCAGGGGGGAAATCTATTGGTGCCCGCCAGGGTGATTAATTGCAATAAATTCGAACAGGCCTAGGAATGATCGCGAAATGGGTCAGCGTCCGATTCAGAGTCAGGGAGTCTGGCCCGCGTAGGTCTGGGGGATTACAACGTCTCCCGAATGTCTCTGAGAATTTATTATTTGCACTGGATTCAAAGACAGCCCCGAGAATAGAGGGTGGGAGGCGGTGGTTGTTCTTATGCTCGATCCTCGGCGAGCGAACACAACTCATTTGCAAATTCCTACGAAACACTGTTCCGCAGAATTTTCAACGATCATTTAGAATTCAGTTTGGGTGCAGAATCGCTGCCTCGCAGTCTCAGTCTTTGAGTTGCGGTTGCATGCCCCACAGCCCCAGCATTCAAACTGGCAACTGCACAGAGAGAAAGCATTAACCAATTCTTAAATTCAATTATTATGTTCCTGAATATGTTAATATTAATAATTAAATTGTGTTCAGTCAAGTCGAATCTTCCCCAACCTTGAACTTATTAAAAAAAAAGAGTGCTACCAGCTTATTGGCATTAGAGAATTTTAATTTTGTAAATCGATATTTCGCGAACATACCCTGATTAAGTAAGACTGCCTTTTTTTCAGTGGAACAAGCATCTCTGCCCCACGTCTCGCTCTCAATCGCAGTCTGGTTCCTCTGCTTCGGTTTCAGGTTCAGTTGTAGTTTCAGGTTCAGGTTCAGGTTCAGCCGAAGCCTGAGCCTGAGCTTGAGCTTAAGGTTCGGTCGCGGTGCATGTTCAGGTTCGAGACGCTGCTTTGAAGATGCGCCGCGGAGTTGTTCGAGACCACCCAAGTGGACGCAGCGCTAAGGACGCTGGATGCTGGGATGCTGGATGGTGAATGCTTTAAACTGCTGCAAAGGGCGCTGTTCGCGTGTGTGAGTGTGTATCTGTGTGCCTCGGTCCGCAATAAATGCGCAAATAAAGTCACAATTAGAGTTGAACTGGTGGGAACGTCGGGCAGACGCGACATCGGAGTTCTTGGGGAGCAGGGAGGATTCTGATGCTTTTGGCATACACTTTTGGTTAATATTTTCAACTCGCGAGAGGACCCAGGTTGCTGTCCTTCCGCCACACCCCCCTCTTCAGGCTTCTGTGGCATATTTTGAGATGCGTGAAGAATGCCTCCATCTGTGGATGCAGCTGCATCTCAACTCCAACTGCAAACTCTCTGGTGCTAAAGTAGAAATTCTTGTACTGTCCACGATTCGTATTGTTGGCTGGGGTCCTTGTCTTTATCTTAGGATTCAACTGGGCTCCTTGGGTGGGGTCATTGATTTGTTACGAATTTATTAGTCAGAAGCCGAGACTGGCCAACTGGTTAGCCACGATATAGAGTTGAAAGCTAAGAAAATACTTTAAAATATGCGAGGACTGATTAGATGAATTCCTTATTATTTTTACGGTATTGGATCATTACCTGAAGTCTTGTAATACAAATACTATGATTCTGACAGGACTTTAAATTTTAATTCATTTTAGGAGGAAATCAAGGATATATTTTGAGAAATCGATTACAGAAGTTGAGATCGCTACATTGTGAAGCATATTTCCCAGCGCTTCGAGGTCTTCAGGGTTATTTCCATTACTCCAATCCGAACCAATCCAATCCAATCCAATCGCAACTGCTTCACACGCTCCTCGGTTGTTCCGCAATTAAGCCAAATGTATCTGGATAATTGCAGCGATGTTCTCTCACTATCGCCACCTTGTGCTCTCGATGCTCCTGGATCTTGGATCTTGGATCTTGTGCCCGAGAAGCAATTAACCGGAGCTCATCATTCCAATTGCGAGTGGCTCCATCTTCAGGGGGGTCCGTTATCGTGCGCCGGCGATAATTGCGCCAACCAATTTGTAAGATATTCCTATGACAGATACAGATACAGCGCGAGATGGTGGCAATATAATGCAAGATCTATGGCCCATACCGCAACGGCCGATGAATAATGCAGGCAAAGGAGAAAGAGATGAAAAATATTGCCAACGTCGCATTTTTTTTAGCTTAATGCGAATTTTATCGATGCCAGGCCAGACACTGGGAACACCCATTACAAATCACCGTTAATGAAGTCCACCTCGATATATTCGGGCGAAACATGGAAGCGCTGTTGGAGTTAAGGAATTTCCTGAGTGTCCGATCGCCGAGTGCTGAGTGCTAAGTGCTGAGTGCTAAGTTTGCCAGTTGAGAGATGGAAACGTTGTCCAGCCAAAGAAAGTGTGCAATTCAAGGCTGAGATGCACAACCCGATGGACCGAAGGTTGTCATCGCAGTTAACTCGAGATATAGTCATGGGCAATTAGAAGCAGATCGAGAATAACTGACACGCGTTCGGATCTCTCACAATGGAAGATTGCACAAAGGACACACGACCTTACAACCTGCTTCTTGATTTTCTGCCACGCGTCGCCCGAAGAACAGTTCAAGGCCAGCGGAGTAAGCATCCTTGAGTTGAAAGTCCTTGGAAGTTGTATGATCGAATCATTTGGCCTTGCCACTCTGAGGGGAGTCTCGTCGAGTCAATCGAAGTGTCGCTCCCGGTATACCCTTGGACACAAACAAATCAATCAGTCACACTAGCTGGTCTCTTCCAAGAACAGTTCCCAGCTGATTTTAATACTCTGGTCTTTTTGTTGCGTACTGCTTAGAGGCTAAAAATAAGAAATTTAAATAAAAAATTTTAATAAATAATTTAATGGCTTAACCGATTTTTGGCCAAGTTCGTGAAAATCGAACCTCAACCATATATGTTAAATACTTTCTATACTTTAATTTGAATATGGCATCGCTGTTATTAAAATATCCTTTGATTAAACAATATTTTATTTCGATTTGTATTAGGCAGTTAGAGCTATCAATAATTTCAAAAATAACGAATCGGAAATGTTTGATGATTAATTTCTCTAAGTGCACCGCTTCGTTGGCCTGCTGCTGTTATTGTTTGTCCGGGATGACACTAATCCAGCTTATAATTTTATTGGGCTCACAAGCATCACTTGGCGTGGGTGTCCAAAACCCCCTCCGCACCCGGCACCGCACAGCCCCCTCTTAACCCTGAAGCTGAAGCACTCACAGTAGCGAAATATTCAGACATGCGGCTTTTGACAATCCCAATTCATCAACGCCGGAAAGTTGAAGAGGGAACAAGACCAGCGGCTTAGTGTTCATGGCTGTGATGCATGATCGTTTAATTGGATGTGGTTCCACATTGAAATCCACCAGCGCAGTGGAGCCCTGACGGGGAACCTTGCCATGGAGTTTTTGTTTCCATCACATCCACAACTCAATTGCAGTAGAACCTCCCCCTTTGGCAAATTAAGTTTTCATGGTCGCCGCCTGCACTCCCCGGAACTTTTCCAAATTGAATTTTTCAGCGATTTCATGGGAAATGCCGGGCTCAGGTGTGCAGTTGCAGTTGAAGGCCTTTATCTGGATAAGCGATATACTTTATGACTCAACAATCGATGGAGCAGTCAAGAACGATTCGGTTTTGGTTTCTGTTTCAATGGAATCGCTGCTTTTGGGTGTTCGTGTTAATAATTTAGTTGCTTATCGCCAGTGTTGACGTTCGGAATGGTTACTGGATGGGGTTGGGTTCGTTTCGCCAGCCAGCCATATCCCCTGTCTGTCAGCAGGTCGATAGCGGAATAGTTTCCCACTCTCGGGCCAATTAGCGGGCTCTTGGCACTTGGCGCTTGGCATTAGATACCGAGTACTAGGCCTAATTGGCAGGCGTTGAGTTTGGCTTATCAACGCAGCCACTCGATAACTTGCTGCAGACAATGGCCAAAAGGTGCGCGGCAAAGGGACCGGTGGTTTGGTGGGGCAGGGCCGGCGGAGGGGGAGGGGGAGGGCCTTTGGAGGGGGCCTCGAGTCAAACTGGAATCTGAACACGGGACAAGACCACACACGACGCAAGCGCAAACGAGATTTAAATGAGTCGCAACTCTCTCACGATTCTGAATTTCAGCGAAATCCGGCAGGGAGTAGAATATTTTCCCTCTCCATCTCACAATCTATTTGTCTCTTTTCCTCCTTGGGTGCCCTGCGGAATGCCATGCATTTTAGAGATACTTTTGGCACCTCAACGGCGATTAAATGCACACGCACGAACCAGCTACACCGTAAACAAATATATACTTTTCCATCTCCTATTAAAATGTTCAAATGACATTGAGGAATATTCTACACTATTTTCTTAAATAACAAGATTATTTCCTTCGGCTTAAAGAATTTTTATTTCATTTAGCTTTTTTCCCGTCAGCAATAATTTTCCAATTTGAATTTCAGACTTTTAAAGACACCTTATGGGGTGAAGTATGTTTTAAATTAGAACAATACAGCGTTTTTCACTGTGCTGCAAACGTAGTCGGGGGCCGAGAGCCTTGGTAAGCGGCTTTTGGACCGACGCCGACTCTCCCTTTTAATTGCCAAGTACAAGGACCACACACAGCCAGAACCGCTGGAGAGGCGATTAGGGGGCATTTTAAATGTAAATCGACAGCCAGCAACCGAACAGTCGAACAGCCATTTGTTGTGACAACAAAGAGCCCATGAAAAATGAGGCATCCGACAGGTTGCGTTCGCCCCTAAAACCCGATAAGATGACCTGACCGCAAAGTGCCCCCAAAATGCAACCGCAGCAGCATCCTAAGCCGCTGAATGTCCCCCTCCCCAGTCGATTTTTCCTTGTTCCATGTGACACTAATGTCCTGTATGGTATTTGTCGGTGTCGGCATCTCGTCTGTCCACCGCTGCTTATCGGATTGCCCACAACAAATGGAAAAGATGAAAAGGCCGAGACCCAAACCCAAACCCAAGCCCAAGCCCAGGCCCCTTACCATTTTGGAACCCATTCCCATTCTCATTCTCATTCCGCTCATAATTTACGATCAGCCGAAGAAAAGCCTGTAAGTGCTTTCCTCTGATTGTAATAACAATATTTTGCTTTCGGCTTTCGCCGCATGATTAACTGAAAAGCTGAGAAAACCCGATCGGCGGCTTGTCAGCTTGTTAAGTCAAAATGGATCGCAACGTGGCTTAGAAACGAAAGCGCGAAATGCGTTAATTTTGCAGCCAATTGACGTGTTCGGGCCTCAGTAGCAAGCCTTCCGGCGTTCAACACGCAAACAAATTTGTGATGTTCTTTACATTTAAGTGAAAAAAGTACAACTATTTTATAGGTTGTATAGAATTGTTCCTCAATTTAATTTTCTGTGATTTTTATTTTGGCCATACAAATTTGTAAATAATATTTGCCTTTTTAGAATCGAAAACAATCGCAAAGGAGTCAAAAGCAGCTGTACTCGTATGTATTTATTTCATGAAATCATTTTTATAATTTTTTGGTGATACTAATTTTTGGTGCTCCAAACAATAACGTTGAAAATCTGATTTCTTTCACTGCATCTGTCCATCCGCTTGTCAATTTGTCCGTCTGAACGCTGATTGAGCAAAGTGCGCCGAGTGGACGTGCCAGGGAGCTTGTTGTTCACCTGGTTGTTGCTGTTGTTTCCACTGCTGTTGATTTTAGCTGCTAATCAGCGCTTGCTGCTTGACTGATTCAATTGACTTGGCCAGGGAGTGGAGAGCTGTGAGGTGACTCTGCCTCCCATGTGGCCCCCAACCTGCTGCTCACTTTACGCTTGATTTGATAAATGAATGGTGGAGGAAAAGAGTGTGTACATGTATATATACTCGTATATAAAAAAAAAGCAGCAGAAACCGAAGCTCACCTGGCTGCCTGCAAATATTTGCACTGCTCTTAGCACTCAACCTCCCCCCCCCCCTCTGTCAGCTAAGACGGCATTTTGAAAGCTTCAATCAAGCATCGGCAACCACAGTAGCCGAGTATCCGAGTAGCCGAGTAGCCAGCAGGTTAAACTCGAGCCGCCTCAGTGGCTGCAATTATGTGGAATGAGGTGCTAATTTATGGATTTGAAACTTTTTCCCCCAGCCGAGCAATTTTCGCTTCCATAATTTACACTTCTTCTCTGATTGCTCAGTTAGCTAACGGTTTTCGTCTGCATTATGCATTTAAGTGGAACTAAATGGTTCGCCTCAGGGCGGGAAAATGGCGAAAATCGCTGGTGAGCTGCAGATGGGAAACTCAAAAAGATCGCACAATTAAAAAAAGGCTGAGTTAGGAAAACGATGATGAGATGTTATTATATACAAGTATATGATTCAATAAATTGACTCAGGTGTATATAGTTGGTGAATAAATCATAAATATTTTACTTCAAATGAAATAAATTTTCCATAACTCCAAAAACATCATTGATGAGGTCATGCCAAAAGAATGAACTCACTAAATATTTACTTTGACTAACTTTAATTAAGAAAGCATTGCACTTGTATTCTAAAAATTAAGCCTTAACTTTGATGAATATTTCGAAATCGGTCCTGCATCTTATGGGATGCGCACATTTTGTTATTAATGATTTGATTTCGTCTCCAGAGTGTTCCTATATCTGGAATCTATATTAAGGTTGTTTTTCATAATGATAGGTAAATATCAATTTCAACTATCTCATCCCTTTCTGATTGTTCGTACGTGACCGAGAATATACATACATATGTACATATGCATCGAACAGAACTCATCCAATGAGAGAGACGCATTCATGTTATGTGAGTTTTAGGTCATTGGTAGAAAAACCGAAATTGATTGCCCCAATCTGGCCAAACATCTCTCTGTTCTCCGCTGGCTGGTGTGTGTGTGTGTGTGTAAGTGGGATACACCCAAGTGTACCTACATATATCTCCACTTTGATGGGTCCGTATCTAAGGCATCTTCCATGGGCTTGTAGGCAGCTTAGGTAGGTTTTTATTTCTGTTAAGGCTTCGGCATTTTTGAGGGCGTGTTTGCTGTTGTTGTTCCCGCAATCATTCCCTCCACTAATTATTTATTAGGCTCTAGCAGCCGCGCAGCTAGATATAGATACATACTCGTTGGGGCTCATTCTCAGGAAATTTGTTTATTTACGGCCGGTTGTGGCTTTGTTATTAAAATGTTATTGGATTTCTCTCGCTTTCCAGCTGAGAGAAAGAGGGAAAGATCCAAGATCATTAGCTGAGCTGGGTAACTCTACTCTAGTCAGGGGTGTTGTGATAAATGGGTTTCTTTCCGACAGTCCGACAGTTTCCCTGCTCTCTGCCATTTTGTGTTCTCTGTTCCCTGTTCACCGATCTGCGTTTTATGTTCTGAGTGTGGCCCATAAATTGGCTTTATTTTTCATTTCGGGAATGCATTATCAGGTCAGCTCCGATAAAATGGCCGTTCTGGAGTTTTGGTCTCCTTTGAACTAGAGCCGAAAATCGGTGCACAAAAAAAAAACAGTTTTCAAGTCAAGGCCGAGCCACCCAGGAGATTTTGCTGCTGGTCGTGTGACCCGGATGTCCTTGATTAAATGCCAAACATCATTAGAAGCCAAGCGAAAGCACTATAATTATCCGAAAACAAGGACGAGTCAAGGCCGCCGGTGGGAACCCATTTGCAGTTGCTGCCGTTCGCAGCTTCCGTAGCCTTCGGCCTGTTTTCAATCTTTACCTCTGACCTCGTCCTGCCAACCACACAATTATTTGCAGCCCGAAAAAGGACCTCATGCTGAGACCGTTGCAAATAGCCTGCACTTGCATCGCCCTGAGTCCTTGGGCAACATCTGTGAGTCTGTCTGCTGCAATATCTCATTCTTTGAGACGGTGCCTAATATCCATAGAGCATGTCCAGGCTGACTTTCATGCTTTGCGGTTTAATCGAATTTACAGATTTGCCAGGAGTTAAGCCTCAAACTGTTTGCAAACACCAGCCCGCTTAGGTTTTTATTGGATTAACCACACACAATCGCACAAAAGTGTCTTGAGTTGCTCGGCCTGTATCCTTTTGGCTTATGCAATTCGTTTTATGGAGTTTCCTGGAAAATCTATTTTCCAACCGCCAATTAAGTGGGCGTCGAACAAGAGACTTAGGACACCAACAAATCTCAGATGGCGATGTCAAACTCATTTCCACGACTTTCACCTTTGGCCAATGGAAATTTTTTTACCAGAATCGTCTTTAAGGTATATAGAGAAACAGCGCAAAACAACACGGCAATTAATAGCACGGCTTAAAACTTTAAAATAAGATATTAAACACTTAAGGCCAATTAGCGCCTTTAAAGCCAAACGAGAAGAGCAAAAATCAATAGCGAATGGCAGAAAGCTGATAACAAGATTTGGCAAATTGACAAATTAGATGAGAAAACCATTTGCGGCGAGTGGCAAATTAAACAAATTACAGTGTTTGTCTTTGGTGGCAAGCCTGCAGCGGAAATTTACCAGCAAAACTGAGTGGGTTAATTGATCGAAAACAAGTCGCATAAGCATGCAAATTTGATCAGATGAAGTCATAAAATTCTTACGACTCTCATCGCATCTTTTAAGCTCGATTCTGAGCTATAAAATGCCATCCGGTGGCCGTTAATGGCGTATATATAAATTAATAAAAATCGCCAAACAGCTAGCCTTATAACAATGAATAGGAACTTGTTTGTCCCATCTCCCCAATCTGCTCGATCTATTAACTGGCTTTTTCTCTTGGCAAATAAAGTAGTCAAATTTATAATCAACAAGTTCATTAACATTTAACCCTATACATACGTAATACATGGAGGAGCAACAACAGCAACAACAGCAACAACAAAAACCACCAAAGGCGACAACTCAACGAATGATCAGCCACAAAAAAATGTATTTTTAACAAATTAAAAATTGTTTTAAAGCCTGAGGCATTGTGCGTATTAAGGGGAGGGGTCGGGCTGGAGCAGGGTCAACAGGAGGTGGAAGTGATGTGAGTTGGAGTGGAGTTGAGTGAAGGCATACTGACAAACAATTTACAGACAGAGTTAAATTTTAATTAAAGCCTGCACAGAAAACTTGGAGCGAAGACAGAGGAAAGGCAGCCTTGGGATGCCCTTATTTATTAGTTATAGTCGTTTGGTAGAAGTATACATATATACATATATCTAACAAATAATAAATTATTTAAAAAACTTAGTACTGCTAATAAATCATTCCGGCAATATCGAATTTCAAACGGAAACCTTTTATCTTCCTAACCGACGCACTCTCCACATTAATTTGTGTGTTACTTTCGACATATCTTTTCATCTCATCTATGGTTCCAATTACGACTGGTAACTCTATATCAAAATAGTTCTCGGAAAGAGTGTACCGCTCCCAGAGTGTAGGGTATGCAAATGACGGTCGGACGCACGGACTGCTCACTTGCCCCGAGTGGGGTGGGGGTTGGGGGAATGCTCACATTTGTGTGTCTGTACGAGTACGAGTATATTATGACTCGCATGCGTGGCCATTAATAACTCCCGACCGCCACTCGCTGGCACTCAGCACAGCAGACGGATTTACGCATTTGGCTGCGTAAAATATGAATTTTAAATTACCCAACCCCAGCCTGAGTTCCCAGTTCCCAGTTCAGTACCAGCTCAGTTCCAGTTCCCAATTCAGTTCGCAGCTTGATTTTCACTTCGCCGTTGGAGCGAGGTGGAGGAAAAGCAACTGTGAAGCGAAGACGTATTATTGGGCTAATAGCGAGAAGAGAGGGGGAACTTAAGCGGGAGCCCTTCAATGCGTTTTTTCTCGATTCCAACCAGTTCCTCAGTTTCCATTCCCATTCCAGTTTTAATTGCGATTCCAGTTTAACAATTGAGTTGTAGATTGCAATTAAGGCGCTAATGAAAGGAAGGAATTTGTATTGAATAAGGAAAATAAAATGTCCGAAATAATAATCCCTACAAATATTTTAAGAAAATATTAAATAAAATATTTAGTATATGTATATTTAATACGAAATTTTAGTTTCTGGGTAGTTAGAATAAAATGGTGATAAGATACCTAAAACAAGTTTTTTAAATTGTTATTTATACATATACAGAACATATGTAAATATGTAACTTACATTGATAGGTAACAAATGATGTGATTATCAATATGCGGCAAAGTTTGGCTTACGGATGAGTTTGTTGCTCAAGTCATTTGATTTGACCTGCAGCCAAACCAAATCTTAGAGAATCATTAGTAACAAAAAAGTATCTAAAAAGGCAATAGAAACAGAAACAGTAGCCAAAGTGGTGGAAAGCAAAGCTCATTAGCAGTTACCATTTTATCCAAACAGACGAATCATTATCATTAAGGGCAAACTCGAAAGCAGCAACAGTAGTTGTAGTTGTTGTTGTGAGTTGCTGTACCAGGAGAACAACACCAACAACCAACAACAGAAACAAGTTGAAAACTTTAATTAACGCATTTTTACGCAACTGTCGGCGGTAGTTTAACCCCTTTGTGGCCAAATGCTGAGCAAACATGACAACGGTATTAATTGAAAATCATGGCAATCAAAGCATAAAGTGGAACAGGACTGGAAGGGAGGGGATGATAGAGTAGGGGGAGGGGGGTGACAAATGGGGTGGAAGGGCGAGAGTTGAGCGGAAAAATCAACAGCTGCCGTCGGCAAGCGCAAGTGATGGCCTATGCGAGCGAAAGGGACGGAGGCAGCAGCCATTGTTGTCATGCGTGAGAGAGCAGTGCAGGGTGATAGAAAGAGAGACTCCCTGCGGTTTGAGTGGGATAGCTATCTCAGACTGAGTTCGAATTTTGAAGGGGAAAACAGGAAAGCAGAGAGCGGGCGAAAATTGAGAGAGCGAGAACGAACACTTCCAGTTTTCCAATTTCGACTTTTAATGGCTGACCGCAGCTGGAAGGTGCGTTCGAACCGGTTAAGGCCGAAACGAAACGGGTGAGCCCGCTCATCAGCATTTAAATTAGTTCATATGCTGCTCAAATATTTATTAATTTATTTTCGATTCAAGTCCATTCGAGTCGAATAAAAATGCGCATAAAAATTGCATACATTTCGGCCCATTGCTTGGCAAACGAACAGGTTCGATCGAAATGTGCTCTAAATATGGATTATGGACTATTGTCTGGGCGTTAGTTTATTGACTTGCTGATGATGCCACTCGGAAATATGGCGATTGGCAACAGGAAATAGGTGGGAGTTGTGCCGAGATTGCTCTCTAATTAAATCCTTTGCTCGATAAATCAGAAGCCCACATGCCATCGATATCGCCTTTATTATGCAAAAATTAACACAACAAATACCAGTATCAAATGGCAGCTATAAGGCAATTCATTAGCGACTTCACTATTTGATTTGGTTTTTATTCAGCCCGAATGGATTCGGTGATTTATGTGCCATATATCAGTGGCTATATGTGAGTTTTTCGAATTCCCCCAAATCATCTCGGGTGTTGTTTGCAGCACATGTTTCACATTTGTAGATCCAGCGGGTGATTAGCGGCCAAAAGCTCTATTGTTGATGTCCAATGCCAAATGGCATTCATTTTTAACACCTTCCCAAGTTTGTTTTGACAGTTAGTGATGGGTTTTTGTGGCTTTCGAATGAATGGTTTGCTGTGGATTACGCTCCGCTAGCTGGCAAATTGATATTCGATGGACAAATAAATAAATTAAAAATCAATTAAATATCAATCAATTGCCGCATTGCGTCAGCATTGCTCGTATGGTACATTTAACCGTTTAATTGGGGATTGAAATTGGGAATAACACTTTTAGTGATATTTGTATATATTTGGGAAAAATCGCAAACTTTTTAAAGGGGTGGGCGTGATTTTATGCTTCCCATTCAAATTATAACAATTAGTGACTGCCTGCGGCTTGATTTGCGGTTAGCATTCCCGCTCTCCCGCTCTCCCGCATCTCAGTCCCCCTGCGATCCATGGAGATGGTGTCGATAAAGTTGTAGGCTGTGGAAGCGCAGATTGAAACGTCGCGGACAAGAACAAAATGCATATGAAAAGTGTCCCACGAAAGGGATGGCAATAGCGAGAGCAAGAGAGGGCCGGTTCTCTTCCCCTCACCAGCTAGGCAGCCATTTTCCTGCCTAACCCGACAAGAGAGCGAGCAGTGCCGCTATCCTGCATGTTTTGGTAACGCCCCTTCAGAGCGAGAGCGCGGTGGAGAGAGCAGCGCAGCCGCAGAGACTAGCGACACAGTTGTCAACCGCATGACAGCTCTACAGCGCGCGCATAATAAAGTCATATCGCCGCCTAACAAGCCCCCCGTGCGAAAATGGGGGAGGCAGACGGTGAGAGTGCCTCTGGAAGGCGGAGTGAGCAAGTCGGCGAAACCGGTTCAAGGAGTACAGGTGACACGGCACAGCGCAGAGAGAGTTTAAATCGATCTCTCCTCTCTTCCAATCTCCCACTCGGCCACTTCTACTCTCATCATCGTCACTGTCACAAAGGCTGTCACTCACTCACTCACTCACACACGCATATATATATTTACTCATTTGTGCCCATTTGCCTTCCCGCTCTAGCGCACAGTCCTGTGCTGGCACAGCTCTCCCTCATTCTATCTCTTTCCCGCTGACAGTTCAATCGGCTTTGCTCTCGCTCCGTTGCTTCGTCTCTGATTCCGACGTCAACTCTCCTCGACCTCGGCGATGCGATTCGGACGTCAACTAATTTAGTCGTTGAGCTCGCCGTGAACAGACGTGCGCGGACACGAAAAACAAATATATGAGATCGAATATAGACGACAAACACACAGAAAATCAGAAAACATAAAATCTGAAAATCACAAAACCAAGACAAGTGCATCTAGTGACTAGTGTCTTCTGTGCTGCGAATACCTGTGTCAAGTAAATGGCCCTGGAGGATCGTTGCAGTCCACAGTCAGCGCCCAGTCCGCCCATCGTCTGCTCCGTTCCCGTTACGATCTCCGCCTTAGACATGAGCCTGCAACAGCACCAGCACCTCCATCAGCAGCAGCAGCAGATGCAGCACCTGCATCAGTTGCAGCAATTGCAGCAGCTCCACCAGCAACAGCTAGCCGCCGGCGTGTTCCACCATCCGGCGGTCGCCTTCGATACGGCCACCGCTGCTGCTGCCGCCGCCGCCGCTGCAGCCGCCGCCCATGCCCATGCAGCCGCCCTGCAGCAGCGCCTGAGTGGGAGCGGATCGCCCGCTTCCTGCTCCACGCCCGCTTCTTCGACACCGGTCACGATCAAGGAAGAGGAGAACGATTCCGTCATGGGCGACGGCAGCTTCCACAACCAAACACACACCACCAACGAGGAGGAGGAGGCTGAGGAGGAGGACGACATTGATGTGGACGTGGATGACACATCGGCAGGTAGATTGCCGCCACCCGCCCATCAGCAACAGTCCACGGCTAAGCCCTCTTTGGCTTTTTCCATTTCTAACATCCTCTCCGACCGCTTCGGCGATGCCCCAAAGCAGGGCAAAGCAGGGCAGCCGGAGAACCAGGCGAGCATCTTCCGACCCTTCGAGGCAAATCGTTCCCAGGCAGCGACACCATCCGCCTTCACACGAGTCGATCTCTTGGAATTCAGTCGACAACAGCAGGCAGCAGCTGCGGCTGCCACAGCTGCCATGATGCTGGAGCGGGCCAACTTCCTGAACTGCTTCAATCCGGCAGCTTATCCCAGGATTCACGAGGAGATCGTGCAGAGCCGCTTGCGCAGGAGTGCAGCCAATGCCGTCATCCCACCGCCAACCAAGATGAGTGAACCCCATCTGGAGAAGTCGGCGCTTGGATCCCTTTGTAAGGCGGTTTCCCAGATTGGGCAACCTCCTGCTCCGACGATGACGCAGCCACCTCTCAGCAGCGCCAGCAGCTTGGCCAGCCCTCCGCCCGCTTCCAACGCCTCCACCATTAGCAGTACCTCATCCACGGCCACTAGCTCCAGTTCCTCGTCCTCGGGATGCTCCTCAGCTCTTAGTTCGCTAAACTCCTCGCCCAGCAGTCGCCTTGGAGCCGGAGCAAGTGCATCGGCGGCAAATGCCAGCAGTCCGCAGCCACAGCCCATTCCTCCGCCCTCCGCCGTGAGCCGGGATTCTGGAATGGAGTCCTCCGATGATACGCGCTCCGAAACAGGATCTACAACTACAGAAGGCGGCAAGAACGAAATGTGGCCCGCCTGGGTGTACTGCACCCGCTACAGCGATCGCCCCAGCTCAGGTTAGTATCTTTAGCTTTATCAATAGGAATACAATCCGGTTCGAAAATATTTTGTTGCATTTTAAAGAATTTTTTTTAACTATTCGGTTTTTTCTTGATATACAAAAAACAAAAAAAACTGGGTAACATAATATTTGAAAAAGGAATAGTAGAATCGGTTTACTGGGGACCACCCTTGGGGAGCGTAATAGCGGCGGCAGCCTTTCAAGCAGCTTTGTTTTGTGTCATAAATCCGAAGGACACTACAACAATTAGGAAACACGCGGACAATGGTAATGAAACTGACTTCTATTCCGACACCCATTCCCATTACCAAATGGCCATTCCCATTCCGAATCCGATTTTCAGCCTCACGCAGCGCTGCGCTTCTTTTGAAGAGCGACACTTTATGTGACAACATGTAGCGCAGACACCGTTTTCCCATCCGACAAACAGTGCTCGGGAGTGAGAGTAGGAGTTTGGAGTAGGAACACTTGTGGGAGATCGGAACTGTTAGATCGTAGGATCGAAGGTCACAAGTAACGCACCCGCGCACGCACGCCAAGCAGGAGCAGCGACCCTAAAACGCGCTGACGATTGACAGGGCAAGAGGGGACAATATTAAAAGAGCCGGAGAAAACCCGATCCCAGATCACAGATCACAGATTTTCCCCATGGTTTTCCTTAGACTGTGTGTTAATTGACGAGTTAAGTGCTTTTTTATGGCTGGCAATGGTTTTTTAATTTGGTGTCGATGCAATCGATGGCAGCCCATAATCGAGGCGTTGATAGCCCCACCGTTTACAGTCTCCCCAGCGATAGATATTAATCAACCGATCTCCACTTACTTTGGAAGCGGCCAATTAAATTAAAATTTTAAATGTGTGGAAATCTAATAAGCACTTGGCTTCTACTGGCTAGGGTTGCCAATTAGCTGGTTGGGGGCTTGGACTAAGTCGCTAATGAGAGCGCTGGAACTGGGAAATCATTTGCCTAAAATATGCCCGCCACATTCTGCGACCCTAGGTTCGTTAGACTTATTTTTTCGCCGCTGACAGCTGACAAATTGAACACTTCCCCGCCAGCACGCGAAGCGAAAAAAAAAAATACAACAAAAAGAAAAGAAAAGGAAAAGGAGAAAGAAAGGCGAGCGAAGGAATTCCGCCCAGACATATGCTAATTGAATCATTAATATTATTAATAGAATGTGAAATACTTATGCAAATAGAACCACAGACTAACGAATTTTCTCTCTTTGTTTATGTTACAGGACCCCGCTATCGCCGGCCCAAACAGCCAAAGGATAAGACGAGCCAAGACGAGAAGCGACCACGCACCGCCTTTTCCAGCGAACAATTGGCGCGCCTCAAGGTGAGCATCCTGAAAATATATTCCCCACATAAATCTATCTATCCGCATCCAATTCGAGTCCGTGGTGTGTCATATTTGCACCAAAATATTTACACACATTTGCCGGACCGCCCGCTGTTGGTGCGCTCTGACAACCGCATCCTGTCCGCTTTTTGTCTCTCTCCGTACTTAACCAATTAGCCATGCTTAGCCCAAACCGCAAATAATTGATTTTGCCTACCTGCCCTGCCTAGCCAACCATCCTATGCCTATGCCATCCAAAACTCATCCAGCATTTCTTTCTTCTATTTACAGCGGGAGTTCAACGAGAATCGCTATCTGACAGAGCGTAGACGCCAGCAGCTGAGCTCCGAGTTGGGCCTGAACGAGGCGCAGATCAAGATCTGGTTCCAGAACAAGCGGGCTAAAATCAAGAAGTCCACTGGCTCCAAGAATCCGCTCGCCCTGCAGCTCATGGCCCAAGGATTGTACAACCACACCACCGTGCCACTGACCAAAGAGGAGGAGGAGCTTGAAATGCGCATGAACGGGCAGATCCCCTAAAGAATCCAAGGGATCGCCAGCGTGGAAGGAATTAAACCTCCTTTTTTCGAGGAGGCGTGCAATAATTGAGGGATGTTTGTGCGGCGTACAAATGGTTTTTCATGTGATATAATTGTAGCGCATACTAAAAGCTGTATGCTTTGTATATATATACATATTTAGCTATCCGTAAGATTTTTCTGTAGCGAATGGGAGTTATAAGTTGGCGTATTTATTTAACCACCCAAGGATATTCGAAAGTATTATGATATGTCCACCCAACTCGCAATCCTCTAACACAAAGCTTGTTGCTATCGCTGCACGTTAAAAGCTTCAACCTTCAGACTTCTCACAAATGCAAAATATAAATCTAAATATCTATAAATTATCTGCTTACACATAATTTTTTACAATTAAGTATGTCAACAGTTTCCTAACTTAATTTCTAGTTTAAGCACGTAAGAATTGCTATGAATGAGTATTTTTAGTTCTTAAGCGAAATGTTAAAGAGAAACTAATAGCTGAGAAATGCACCTAAGAAAATAACGAAATCCATGTGCTAAAGCAAGTTCGAGAACAAAATTACAACAAACAAAAAAAAAACAAATAAAACAATTATGCAAAAAAAAAAATCATACCAAGGTGTTTTTGTTTTTTTTTTAATGAGGGATGATGGGGCAGATGCCACCCAGATTACGAATCACATATGGGTCAGATTTTTAGAGCGCGCCAAGATCCTTTCTTGTGGCTCGTCCCCCTTTCCCTACACTGTCACATCAAAGCCTAAAAAACTCTAAATCACTTAGACTTGTCACCGGGCGAGGGTGCAACTACTGCCGCTAATTGCACAATCACAATCCGAACCAAAATCGGAGGCCGCCGCTGAGTGACGGCAACAACTTTGCTCTTCGATTCCATTCCGTTTAATTAAAAGCAAATCTGTGCGCACTATAAACAAATATCTTTGACGAGACAGTCGAGAAGACAAAAACTGCGGGGAGCAGTCAGCCGAGAATCTCGGAATCAAATGATTTATTGGCACAGAACTGGCGGCGAGCGGCGTTAATTTGCTGAAAATAAATGCAAACGCGAAAATGCATAGTTCAGGGTGGAGGAGGGGGCTAGAGGGCGCGGGAAGTGGTAGGGGAGATGGGCAGCTGACATTTACTGGCAAGCGTTGATGTGTGCTGCAGTTGATCGCTACCTACAAACGAATGCGAATTGATGCCAAACGCTAATTGCACAGCTTGAGGTTGGAAATCCGTTCGCATGTCTCGCGGAGTTTCGCCAAGGCGTACTCAAATTGGCCATATTATAGAGGCGCAAATCCATTTGGGCACGTAATGAACCAATTAGACAATTTGCCCATTAGTAACGCACACAAACACACAATCTGTTCCACCATCTGTTTGTATCTGCAAAATCGAATTAAATGAAAACGGAAATCAAATTAACTTTTTTGATCAGATACTTCCTCGAAAATGTGTGGCATATCCGACATTTGGTAGGTATCCCATACAAAGATGGAACATTTTATAAAATATTTTTTATATTCCAGTAGAGCGTTCGGTTTTAAACGACCTTTAATCATTTTTAATCTCTCGAAACTATAGACTAAAATATTTCTAGCACCTTATAAAAATGTATTGTTAAAAGGCTATGTACAATATTTTAAGCCATTCGATCATAATCTTCATTCGATATTGTCACATTTGGATGCGTATAGCCTTAAATGTGTGAAATGCTATAACATTCAATCGAACGCGTGCTTAAAGCTTAAATATGTTTATGATGAATCACATTCAATAACTGTATTGATTCATCGATTGGCTTGTTACTGCAACACGACTCTATCTATTTTGTAGTGATGGGGTCACCTGTAATTGATTACCTGCAACCTAGCGTGTGCAATGTGTGAGTAATTTGCTGTCTAATAGTTGGGCCAACAAAACGAAGGCAAATTATATAACCCAGCAATCGATTACTTATCGGGAATATAAAGATATAGTCAAGCCATGACAAGGTCACCAAATGTCAAATATACTCAACATGCAAATATACATATGCTTCAGCATTATAGGGCACTCACTTTTTTTTATGGATACTATTTTTTTTTTTAGCTTAATATCAAAGCAAACACTTTCAACACTTCTAATTAGCTGAAATTGCCAAGTGACACACTAAATTTCACTTTCAGACAGCTCAGGGAATGGAATTTCAATTGCGCATACAATGTATGGGGTATTCAGTGTGCTGCTTGGCTGGAAAGAGGGATGCAGATGCATCTAAGGATGGAGCTTGGGGAAGAGTCGATGCGATCCATCGGGCGAGCTATTAAAAAGCCACAAAAACACATATGCCAGCTCCATAAGTCAGTCGTCTGTGTGGGCGCAGCTACCCCTCAAAACCCGATCCCTGCAGTCCCTATAGTCTGTGATTTATGCCCCTTTAACGTTGAATACAAATGCAAGATACAAACTACAAAATCTACACAGGCATAAAATCATTAGCCTAAAATAAATAATTTTAAGATAATATTCGATAATATTCATAGGATTTGCCAATGAGCTTTTTCCAAATTTCATTCCCTTTAATATTTTCCAATATTTCTTAAGTTTAAACGACAAATGTAAAATCATTAAAACTAATTGAAAATTATTCAATCTATTTAAATAATTATAATTTACTTTATGTTTATTAATCGGTAAAGGTAAGTAGCTTCGGTGTTCTCAGCTTGTAATTCCCTTGAATGCTAACTGCTTCCAAACCCCTTGTATATATATAAAGTGGTCCTATTAGCATATAGTAGTTTGATTTTAGAATTTCGGGAATCAATCGATGATCTTAAAAGGGTCTAGTTTGCGAATAAACAGTTAGGCTAATAGCGCTAATCAGAAATATATATTATTAATAGGCTCGGAGATATCACCTTCACTGCGTTGCAAACATCTGCCCGAAATTAAAATACCATCCGCAAGGGTTTATTCAATTGGATTTTCCTATTTTATTTTAATTTGCAATTATTATCTGAGTACTTATTTTTCACTGTGTGGTGGCGCTGCTCAAGATGCCGGGGTACAGAGCGTATTCCCCTTTGATTTCTAGATTTCGTACACGTGTCTGCCACCCCACAGCACATATCCCACACCCACATCTCGCATCCCTCATTCCTCATCCCCACATCCTAGATCGCTAATTGCGCTTTTTGGGTTGTGTGCTTTGCAGTTTTGTCGCCTTAATTGTGGCGATGCCGGAGGGCCATCTAGATTTATTTCGCCGAGCGCGGCACAGCGTCGGGCAATTGGAGCTGCCACTTGTTTCCGCTTCGCTTTATCAATTGATTTACGAGATCCCTGTAACCGGAGCCCATCAAATGGCATATGAAATAGGGAATACGCATTCAAAATGCTCGCACTTAAACATTGCGTTACGATTACGAGCGCCTGATGTTCGCCATTTGCTGGCGCACAGAGAGCCGTCAGAGTTGTCAGTGAGCCGAGTTGTGGCATTTCATAATCGCTGTCGCTGCTGCTGCCAGAGTTCCGTGGAAAGTGCACTCAATTATGGTCAACAGACAGGCGCTCCAGCCACGGGCATAGTCGCAGCCACAGCCACAGCTCCAGCTCCAGCTACAGCTCCAGCTCCAAGTCGCCCGTATGTGGCTGCGGCGCTACCAATGGCATGAGGAGTATCTCATGAGTATCTCACATTATGGGCTGCCAAGCTTCAGACGCAACTCCAGCCTAAACAAACATTCAAATGCTCGGCCGGTACTTGGATTTTCAGCAGTTTCAGCAGAAGTCAACGCCAACATGACCAGAAAGAGGAGCTGGGAGTGCGGCCCAGACTCCGGCTTAAACTCAAACGCAAACTGAAACCCCGACTCCGCATCCGACTGCGACTTCGACTTCGACTGAGGCATCATCATCATCTTCTCCTTCAACTCGAGACGTCAATGCTCTGTTGACTCAACGCATTTGATCGGCTTGCTCAGAGGTATAATAGACAGCCCTCCCCTCCCCACCAAACTCTCTCAGCCTGGCCTGGCGCTTAGCGCTGGCCAAATATTTGAGCCGCGCTTTGTTAGCCCATTGTAAACGGTTGACTTTCGTTAGACGCATTCTGGAGTCCGTGAGCGGGTACAATTTGCTGCATGCTAATTGCTCAACTGCTTGCGTCTTTGTTTGGCCGGCGATTTGCACCTCTTTGGCTGCTAACTGCTCTCAATGCCCAGATAATTGAGTTGGTCAACACGGGTGCCGAGTGAGGCCATCAATGGCTCAAAATATGACAAGTTGGATCGTTATCCAAACCTCGATAGGTTTTTAACTATTACTTTTACAGGTCCGATTTCAATTAGCTTGACCCGAATAATGGTTTTTAATAGGCAAATTCCCAAATAGATGGGAAACTTCAATAAAAACCTAATCTAGACTTCCTAGATCTCGGGCTTTATATACCCTTGCAGAGGGTATTATAATTTTGACCAGAAGTTTGCAATGCAGTGACCCCATAAAGTATATATATTCTGAGCTTCGGACCCCGAAGCTATCCTTCCTTTCTTGTTAATACTATATGCGCATATATATTTTTCGTAATAAAATAATTTAAAAGCAAACTTCCAGGACTCGAATGATTTTGATTTCATCACAATAATCAGACCCCTTCCGCTCACTTAGCAGAAATAAATCACACCGCAAGCAATCACAACGGATCCAACATGTTAAAAAATCTCTTGGGAAAGTATCTAAGATTCTATGGAGTGAGCTGCGGCGCCTTTTACGGTGGGTCCCAGGATGTAATTGCCGCCATAAAGTGGCCGTTTATTAACAGGCAAATGAATTGAACATTTCGTTTATGATCATTGTCAGATGGCCATAACTATATTATTATATGTTTTATGAATAAATGCATGTCGATTGCTTAGACCCAGGACCGGTGTTTATTACCAAATAAAAAAAAAGGAAAAAGAAATGAATAAGCAATGCGCATCTGGGGGATACCGCAGCACAGGTTTCCACCTCAGCGGTGGGTCTGGGTCGCAATGATGACATTATTAACATTACTTTGTGCTTATTAATGCTTAATAGCCAGCACACCCATACGGGGAACGTAAAACATGGCTTTTTTTGTTTTATTTTGAGTATGGAAATGTCATTGAGGTGTTTGAGTGTGGGGGTCGTTAGTTGGGAGAGGAGAATACAATTATTAGCTTGAACTGTGGGTCAAATCACCGAAAGCCTGTTTGGTAACAATTCGAATTCGAAGCCCCCGCCTAATTGAAATGCAACAACAACCTTGCAACTGAGGCAATGACTGCCTTGCCGACTGAATGGTCAACGGAATTGTAAACGGAATGGTCGGAGAAATGCATTAGCCAGAAGATACGAAAGAGCAGAGAGGCCTCCCTGCGAGTGTTCAATGCCAGAGACAAATGATCTCGAACAATGGACAGCAAAACCAAAAAACAACCGTCAGATAATGACAATATTTTGGCAGTTGAATATGACAAACAATAAGCTGCAGAGTCGCTCCTTTTGGATCGCTGCGAGTGCAGCGGAAGTCCCTCATTTATCATGCGATGAAACTCGCGTTATGCGAAATGTTTCGGGGAGTATTTGGAATTGATCGCCAGCAGCATTGCGCCATTGCGAATCGCTAACGAGTCGGGCCGCCAATCATATATCAAAATCTCACGTATAGATGCGTGTTAGGTTTGTGGGTGGCCCGAAGTCGCCGTTTAATTAATCAAAACTGGGCAAATACAGAACTCGTCCTGGCTGCAGAACAAATATTTGCCGGAACGCATGCCAATTAAAAGGAAACGGTTTGCTAAGCGATAAACCATTTTTTTTTGTTCCCGATTTGAAACTTTATTGTCTGGTTACGGATCATCAAACTCAACTGGTGCTATGTTACACTTTTAATTTAAATTGAAAGGATTGAAATGCTAAACATATTATTATTCAATTCTTATATGTAATGAATAATCTCAAAATATGTAAAAGAAATTACGAAACAAAAATGACAACCCACAAGTTATTTCGAACATGGACGAAGGAATAGTGCTCAAGAGTGTTAGAGCATTTAAAAGTCCATAACAATACTTTGAAGCAAACCAAAACTTGTTGTAAAAGTTACCAAACACCAAAACAAATTGTTTTCCCTATGCAAAGTGAGCAAACGACACAAAAAGCCAGGCACACACAGGGTTAATTGGTAGCTGAGCTGGCTTCATAAACAAATTCAACGCTGATTCTCGATTAGGGGAGTGGAAATCCCAACACTTGGAATTGAATTCGCTTAGATTACACACGGAAAAAAGACTTCCCCCGCCGCCCCTTTTTTTGGTGGCTGTGTAAAAATAAACATTGTTCGCGCGAGTTGTAAAATTTTCAAATTCAAAACGTGATCTCAGCGCGAATTGGAAAGTAAATTATTTGATTCTGCACTTTTCAACCAACCGGCACCTCCCCAAAAACCAAAGAGAAACAAAAAAAAAAACAAAAAAAACAGAAAAAAGAGAGGGATGGAAAAAATTCCGCCCGTAACCAAGCGAAAGTGCTGAAAGCTCAATAAGGCAAACAAAAAACACGACCAAAACGAGCTGAAAAGCGAGGAAGCCCGGCGAACTGCAGCCTGAACATTGGCGCAATAAAACGAATGAAAAGCGGGAAAATGTTCAATGGGAGGGGGGGCTGAGTTGCCCTGCGAACGCAGCAGAAAAAGGATGTATCCTGGCAAATGTGTTGAAAATTGCGCGCCGCCGTTGGTTATCTCTCCATTCAGGACCCAGGACGTTCCAGCCAAACAGTTTTTATCTGGCTCCGTGCAGCGCCTTCGAGCACGAACCACGGCCATAATTCATGAGAAGGGCGAGGGGCGAGGGGATTCCCCGCCTATGCGGAAATGCGCCACAAGCAGTGAGGCAGTGAGGCGGCGCGAAGCTTTCCGCTTTTCGCTTTTTTGCCCCACTGTGCCATGGTCGACGCCTTAATTGAGGGACAAATTGAGCTTTTGTTGGCCGCTTTTTTTCGACGCTTTTTCACTGTGCAAAGAAGAATTGCCCTGGAAAAAAATACATGGGGCAGGAAAAACCCGATGGAAAACCCTCCTTTGTGTGGGTGGTGAGGCGAGATTTAATGCGCGTTCCATGCTAGCCCTCTTTCGGGCGCTCCATACGTGGCGCACACTCTGGCGCTTTTTTATATCCTTTCTTCCTGATGCCCATAAATTCGAGTGCTGCGAACTGAGCGTTTTAGTGCATGCCGGGTAATTGCAGTTTTATAGCAACTAGTTTTCGAAGCGGACGCGACTTTGATTTGATTTTTATGACCCAGTCCCAGCCCTGTTAGCTGGAACTCCGCTCCAAGACTCGAAATCCCAGTGTCAGATTCAGACAAGAGTCGCAATCCCAGGGTCCGGGTGTAATTAGTGCGATAAAAAGGGAGAAATGAGCGCAGATGGAGATGGCATTGTAATTGAGCCGATCTCACCGTCAAATTAATGGTGGTACAAATCTAATTCGTTCGAAAGATACAACCTTCTCTAATTTGTTCGCTATAATCAAACTGTTTTAATTGGGTTAAAAAAATCAGGGCATGTGATGTAATGGGCAAACTCTACATCAACATTGGCTGCCTTTTAAAGAAAACCATATTCAATTACACTTGCGGCAAAAATAATAGCACCAATTGGTGCATTTATTGTTCTATAACATTTATGTTTTTTTTAATGAAATTTTTTTTTTTGTATATTGCCGTGTAGGCCTACTTGTGTACTGTGTAAAATAAGTGTGTTAACTCTTAAATTTCCAACGGCTTTTTCGACATAAGCGAATTTAGCAACAAAGGTCCAAATGAAACAACAATAAAAAAAATACAAAAAAAAATATTTTTTTTCAGCTTTGATTTTTTTTTTTGGTTTTTTTATCATATTCAATAGTAATGCATTAAATCAAGTCCAACAAAAAAGTTCGAAAATATTGATAGTTATGCGTCAAGGAATGCTTATTAGTATTACTGTTAGTAGTAGGTAATAATGTTCATCGATTGTTTAAATAAAATGTTTTGCAATGCATTTTATTAAGTTCGAAACAAAATACAGGATAAAAACTTTGCAAAATACAATTTGTTGTTAATTCGACTTGTTCGTGAGAGCAAGAGGAACCCCTTAAAGTCGGCTACAGGGCTAACAAATGAACTTATCACATCAGAAAGCATCAGAAAAGTTTGGAAAGGCTTCAAAGTACCTAAATAAATTAAGTGCAAATTGTCTGAGAAAATTACCAGTTTGGACGTAGGCATAGGGTAAAACGACTGCGAAAAAGCCTTAGATTTGGACGACAGAAACTGAAAATGGAGAATCTTCGTGTGGTCTATAAAAGTAAACAAATATTTCTTAATGAAAATTATCTAGATCTAGATCTAGATTGACCACCAAAAGGCAATAATCTATTGCCCGTCACCCACCTGCAAAGTCATAAAACAAGGTAAAATGAGCATCATGGCTTTCTCATTGTGAAGTGGGTTTAATACATGTGGCTAACTATGTGATATCTGCTGAGTTATTAAAATCGGAGATGTTTTGTTATGCAGAGCTATGTTATTAGTTCTCCAAAAGGATATTGACACAAAATATGCCTGCAAAAATGCTACAAATGATTTGGAGGCAGATCCCATTAAGGCAGCAAGGAACAAAAATGTAAATACCGTTGAGAATCTTTGGTCTAACTTTGAAAAAACGTTTATGATGATAAACCAAAGATAATAATAGATATTTTAGGATATAATGTTTTTATGCTCAGGTGCAAAAGATTGTGGACTTTACACGGAGACATTTTGCTTGTGTTGTTGCTGCCAATAGCTTCAAAACAAAAATTAACATATAACCAAAAGTTGATTAACGTTATTTTCTTTAAATATCTTTGAAATGCCTTAATAGTTTGTTAAAGTTTATTAATATTTTTATTTGAATTCATTTTTATTTCCCATCGAATTGCATTAGATTATTGGCAGATCCTTTTAAAGAGCCTTGGATATTGGATACATAGTCAATCAAATTAATAAAGAATGTGGGCAAACTTGAAGATACAAATTAGCAAAACATCAAAAAGTTGTACTACAAATTTTATCATACCGGTAAGTAACTTAATACTTTACATATATATTTAAAAACCAAAATGCGTCTACACCCCATGTTTTTTTGCATTACAGCGACGTATACTTTTTATTCCTACTTAATAAAGTATTATATATATATAGATATCAGTCAGCTTACAATAAATACTATCTACAGTTAGAACGATTCCAAAAGCTGTAATGTATTATTAGCTATATCCAAGAAAATCACTTATCAATTATAAAGCAACTTGCGGTGCAACCGCAAACCTCCAACCTAATCAAAATACAAAAATTATTACACCCTTCCCAAGGCGCTAACTTAGCGAACGAGTTGGTCTCCACTGCTCTTCTCTTAACCTGCTGCCGAGCTGTAGTTTGGGACCTCTCTTCGGTTCTCTGGGTAAAGAATTTAGCAGACTGGAGATCGGGGTTGCCTGACCAAGATCATTACAAGCACAATGCTAAACGCTGTTTTACTTTGCTGCAATTTGGCGCCGCAGCAGAAGGAGGAAGATCTCCGCGATGATGAAGTTCTGGGGTCCCAATGAACACCAGCACCAACATCATTATGACCATGACTGGCGAGGAGTCAACGCAGCAAACGAGCCGCAAAACTACTGTCGATGTTGCCGCCTTCCGTTGCCCAGAGCCAAACTTCTTGTGTGGTCCCTGAATGCAGCAGTCCTCGATTTCAGTCTTCGGGGGCCCCGGCCTTCAGTCTTCCGTCCACACTGGATTCTTCTTCCCTTTGACTCTCTTTGGCCGCTCTCTTAGCCAGCCTGCTTCCCAGTAGCCACCTCACGTAGCCCGGCCGATCGCCAAAGTGTCAATAATTTTAAGTGCGGTGCATTTTTGCAGGTCCGCTCTTCGCCGGACGATCCGCGCTCTTAGTTCGACGGCAGACACTGCCGCCGAATCGCATACATATTAATCACTCCTAATGGACTGCAATTGAATTTCAAGTAATCATCGAGTGGCCCGGCTTGGGGCTGGCTTAATAGCCAGCCACTCGCTCGCCAATGGCCAACTCTTTCAGCCGGCGACTTGGGTGGTCCAGATGCCTTGTCTGCGAAGAGTCGGCGAGAGAGCACACTGCAAAAAATTAGTGCATGCTAAATGGGAAATATACTATACATAAATTAATATTATTATTAGGAAAATTTGCCAATTAAATGTTACAGTCTTTATTACTTTGCAGTGTTAATATAATAAAAAAAATTGAATTTTTTTGGTAACTTTAAATTATTTAAAAGTAATGCTAGCACATATTCCTAAAATATAAAATCCTATAAGCATTGGACTGGGTTCAGAAATCATGCTATTTAAATGTGAGAGCTAAACCACATTTAATTAAGTTTCGTATTAATTTCTAGTTCAATTGAAGATTTCGATATTTTGAATCATTGCCTAATTTCAGCTCTTTAAATGTTTTATTCACTCAGAACAAAGAATGTTTGCTTGATTTTAGAAAAGCTCTGTTGTTCCTGCCGCTTCACTTCTACCCCATCAGCATTTCCAGTGGTTTTCAGTTTTGGCTGCCGCATTTTGCAACAGGCCAAAGGTTTCTGAGAGCCAGATACGCGGAACAACATTTTACACGCTCAACGCTCCACGCTGCACGCCACTGATTCGGCCGGTGATGATGTCGATGATGATGATGAAGATGGTGAATGGGGATCCTCGTTCTCTTTTTCGTTTCATTTGGAAAAACTGAATTTAATAGGCAACCGAAAACAACATTAACGACTGCAATTTTTCATAATGGGTAATTAAGCGCGGTTTGAAAATTGATTTTCGTTGGAGTCGATCTTCCATGGAAATACCGCTGGATACTGTAAACTGGATGTGCTGGAGAGATCGGAGATCGCCCCCTCGATACGGTAGCCGGATTGGGTCCATTGAGCAGCCTGAAGAGCATCATTAGTTAAGCGTCGAATTCCAGGTAAATCGGGCGCACACCGATCTTCTCTGGGGACAACTCCGATTGCTGGACAACATGTACTGCTGTTTCTGCCGTTTTTTCGGATCTCGAGAAATTGAAAAATTTGAATCGACCATCGACAGCCGCGGCAGCCATATAATTTCTCCCGATCCGTGTATTCGCATCGATCACTGCCGGCTGCCGGTGCTGCACAAAAAAAATTAAAACACCGGTACGAACACAAATTCGGTAAAAACTCCAGAGACAACATGACATGGTTCCCGCTCCCGGTTAGTTTTTTCCCCTGATCGCTGCTCCCTGGCTAATTGACAAGATCGTTTCTAATTAGACCACCGGGTGGGCTATTTCACTCCCAGTTGAAGGCAGTCTTTGTCCCCAGCTTGCTGTTCTTATTTGGTTTTATTTTCCTGTCCAGCCTGCTCTTTGCATATGGACAAAGTGTCGCGTGGAGGGCAGTCCGGCTCGCTTTGCTGGATAATTTACACGCGCAGGTGTCGCAGAAGTGGAGAGAAGACCGCGACGAAGGTGGCCCTTTTTTAGGTCTGCGTGTCCGCGTGCTGTTGGCGATAAATTATGGCTTAATTAAACTAAAAAAAAACCTTAAAAAAACACACAAAGAAATAAACATACCACGGCCTGCATACATACATATTTATATGAGTATATGGCATGCATTGGGTCGTGAATAATTAAAATAATTATGGCCGCACATTTTTCACTCATTGAACATATTCATCAGCGGTGTATCTGCAGCTTGATCTCCGAAGTCCGAGCCCAGTCCGAGCCCAGCACTCAGCCCTCTGTCACCGAAATCAATCCAAGCCCAGGTCGGGATTGAGGGTAACGAATGAGTGGACAGCAATTCATCAGGCGGCGCTCGGTCATTAATGGCAAGGCCAGGGTAGATGAAAAGTGTTGAGCCGAGATGGATGGCTGTCCAGTGGAAATTAATCTACGCTCAATGATCTCGTGGCTCATGCAATTACTAATCCTTCTTATCGAGAGCGAAAGAGTGCTGAGAGATGGTTGACAATTGGTTTGATGAGTGTTTTGTACATTGACAAATGGGCGACAACAAATCAGTCTCGTTGATTGTCATCAAATCAGATCAATTGGGTATGGCGGAAATGCCAAGATAAACCAAAAAGCATCGAATAGAAAAAAAGTAATTCTTAATTTGGAATGCGAATTTTAAATTGTGAAAATATATCATGCTACCGAATAATTAATGACCTTAAAAGACATCTTAGTCCTGGCGTATTTGCCTAGTCTTGCGTTTAATATTTGTTTAAGTTATCTGCGGTATTATTTAAATATGGTAAATATGGTCAATCTGGAGGCGACCCTTTTGGTATCTCCTTTGTATCGCAGACTTGCGGCCTGCCCGAGATGCAGAATGGATAAAGATATCGGTGGTCCTGTGATATGTCATATGCATATGAGTCGACAAAAACAAAATCAGCCAGAGATGAAGCCCTTGAGTCCACAGGCAACAGGTTTGCTCCAGATTTCGTGGCAACTGCCGGGGTGGTCCCTCGATTGAGCCATCATGCATCCGAAGGACCCAGACACACAAAAAGAGCCCAGAAACCGAGATGGGGACCAATCTACCCTCCGTGCCAACTGGGAACTGCCAACTTTTATTAACCGAAGCCACCAGGGCGGAGAGTGGCACTTGAGTGCCAAATCATGACAACGCAGATACAGATACATTTCGAATCGAGAATCAGATTGATCCTGCCAGGCAGTACGTGTGGCCCGATGAAGCGCCCCAAACTACCAGGAATCAAGAACTCAACGGCTTAAGTGTGGGCCCGAAAAAAGGTCGCACGATCATCATCCCGGCAGCATCCCGAGAGCCGAAGATCGAGATCCGAGATCTCCGCGCCAGCTGCGGCCTCTTAATTTGACACAAAACAAGATCAAATGTCACTCATCATAACTGCGAGCACGTATGCATATGAGCATAATACTAATGAGTAACATTGATCTGCCCTGCCTGGGTTTCGGTTTCGGTTTCGGGGCAGGAATCGGATCCTCACGCCCGCACCTCCGATCTTTTGCTTTTAATATGCAGACGCATATGCGCTGACCGACTTAAGATTGCCAAGTGGCAACCACAAGAGTGACAACAACCTCGTTGCGTCAACCCGTGCAGCTGCACAGAAAGAAATCGTGCTAAACAAGTGTTGGTTTTCATTTGATTTATATTCATATTTATAACATTTTGTGGTTCGAGCATTTTTGTAATTTCTCAGTTAATATTAAAAAAATATATATATACAAAGTTACTCTTTATAGGTAGATTAGGAAAATGTATCTCTGAGTGTCTTTCGGTTTAAAAACTCCCAAAAACTGCAGTGAGAAAACGGCTTCCCGGTTCGGTTCGGTTTTTTGCCTGGTCTAATGCGCACGTTTGGTGCATAATGAATTTTGGGTTGTCCCTTCCAAACCTTCATAATTTTCGGTGACGTTTCCTTCTCTTCCGCGCGGCTCTTTCAACAACCTCAACGTGGATTTATGACTTTTAATTTGTATGTCCGACTCGACATTCGATTAATTTGACCTCCCAGAAGCCTGGCTACTGTGCATATCATTTGAGTGTTCTTCTTTGGGTTCGTTTTTTGGGACCTCTTTCCTTTGGGTTTTTGGGTTTTTCGGGTTTATCGGGGAGGTTTGAATGTTACAAATGCCACTTTCACGATGCACATTGATGGCCAATAGAGGGCTATGCCAAACTGTCACACCTGCTGGGCTTTGATCACCCCTTTTTGCCCCTAGAGGAGGCCGTATTAGCCGTAATTGTATGCAGAGGACGTCGTGTATGGCATTCCTGGGGAGAGCACCATCCGAGGGGTTCTGGGAATGCTCCTCGACCTTGCCGCCGTTTGTCATTGGCCAAATGCGGATTCTCCAGTTGCGGTTGTTGCTCCATTGTTTATCAATTTATGCAAGTAATGTTTTGATTTGTGCGGCTGCACCACACCCACGATTGTTCGAGTTCCAGGTTGCCGGTTGCTGGCATCCTTCTAGGTCCCAGTCCCAGACGCGATCAATTTCTGTTTTGACAGCTCTTTGGCTGTCAGGGGAGTTGAAGTGTGTCTAATTGATGGTAAGCAGTAAGTGGTAACTGGTGGTGGTGGTGGTGGTGGGCAGGTCACAGATGTTTAACCGTGTTCAACTCGCTTTAATCGAAAAACCAATATCAAAGTCGTGGCTGGCACTCGAGTGACATCTGCTGGTTGTCCTGGTGACAGTTTTATAACACTTTAAATATTATTTAGGCTTTGGGTTACGTGTTTATTGCCGGGACTCAGCTTGAATCCCTTTCTCAGGCTTTTGGACATGCGTGACCAATCGCGTTTAGGCAAAAAAAGGGTTGCCGGGCAGCAGATACAATTAAAATTGCGCTGCAAATGTGCCATGAAAATGCAATCCCAGGGTGGGGCTCGCATCGTTAGATTTTACGATGCGGCTTTCCTATTCCATTTTCCTCAAATTTAGGCCCCATCCCCATTCTCAATCCAATTTCTGAGTTCCGATTGCCCCCGGTATTTCCTAATTGAATTGAAGCGGTGGGATGGACGGACAGTCAAACTAAAACTAACCAACTTTCGGTGAGTCAGTATCAGTATCCGTATCCACAGCACCACACTTTCGGCGTTTCGGGTTCATAAACAGCTCAAACCCCCAACTTTCGGAATGGCTTGTTTTGCATGTTAACAAGATACTTCCGCTCGAATGGCACTTCGAGTACGCGAGTGTTTGTCGGCAGCCAAATGGTTGAGCACGAATGAAAACGTAATGTAATTTCCCCATTTTCATATGTCACATGTAGCTAAGAGGTATTTTCATTGCATAATTAACCCAGCCCACCCATAATTTCCATTCCCTCGTTTTCTTCATTTCCCTCCTTGTATTAAGCAGCTGAGAATCAAATTTCATGTTGGTCTTGCCTCAGGCAACTTGAAGTCTTGCTTTTTGACAAGGAAATGACAGGAACGAATTCTAAATGTGGCTAAAACTAAGCTAAGTGGTCTAGAAGTTTAAATTTACTGCATTCTTGTAGGAATATATTAAGTTGGAAACGGTATAGCTTTGATGTATCTAGATATGTTGTTATTAAGTGTTCCTACATTAGTTCGAATTATGTAATAATATTTTAATATTTTCATCATATATTTTAAATAATTTTGTATCTTATAATCGGGAAACCATTAATAAATAATAACATTTTTTGTAATCAATTTTTAATAATTTTTTGGTAAATATTTACAAATTTTGTCGGTAGGCCCTTCTATATTTAATTTTCCTTTATTAATCTTTAACGTTTTAACTTGCAACAATTTTGTAATTCAAAATTGTCCTATTACTACAATTATAAAACAAAGAATGTGAATATAGGATTATAATATTAACAAAAGTTGTCATTACCTTGGTTCTCAAAAGGCTGTTTTTCAATTTAGTATTTTGTTAATTACTTTCCTTTGTCTATATCTCCATGTAATTATGATCTGAAATCCATTTCCAAGGGCTCAGCCTGGACGATGCTGATATTAAAGATAACTTTTTAATGGCTTCTTGTGAATGACCACTCACTTTGATTAGTATTTTATTTCTATATAGATTATGTCGTTAAAACGAACAATCTTATGACTGATATAAAGATTCGTCTCCTGTTTCACACTCATTTTAGCATTAGCTTAGCTCAATAATGATGAAGAGATGATTATCATTTGCTCAATCGAAGACTGCGCTGAAAGCATCGCAGATTCCATTCGCAGCTCCCACGCCGTATTTTAAAGATACACAGCAACACTCGAGCCTGTCCTGTTGAAGTTCTTCTCTTATTTTCGGATTGGATGTTGGCGATGGCCTGCGCGCAGGCGTAATGAGGCAACTCCACTCGCTGAGCAGCAATGTCAAATACGCAGATCTCTTCATGCGATTGGCGCTACGTGGGTGGTCTCCTTTCCTTTGATCTGCTGCATGGGATAAGCCACACCCACACAAGTGTGTGTATGTGCGCGTGTTTTGGATCAATGAAGTCGGCTAACCCTTCGGAGGGGGTTTGGAGTGGAATTTGCATGCGCCAGCCTACAAAACTCATTAAGCCCACAGAATTAGAAGCACCGCCGAAGGGGTAAATGCTCGTAAATCTGAAGCTAGTTTTAGCCGCCAAGCCGACGCAGTGCCCCATCCCCATCCCCATGCCCATCCTCTCCATGTAGTCCGAGGTGTGAGCGCATTTCGAGTATAAGTTGGTGTTTCATTAATAATCCGAAAACCAAAAGGGACGACGATCTGAGTTGGCTGAGTTAGCTGGCCCGTTGGGCTGGCTCGCTGGGCTCTTCATAAATCTTGTGTCGCATAATTACAGTTAAAATTTATAAGCTTATCTCCTTAGCCGCAAATTTATTGGCGAGTCCGGCATTCAAGTAACGCTCAACGCGTCCGTCAAGTCGCAGATTCGCATTCACGATACAGAGAAGAAAATATGCCGATTAATTATTAATCTATTTGTCACTGTTTCATTGTAAAATTGTAATTGTACATTGTAATTTTCAACGTCAATATTCATTTAAAATGATTCTTTTAATTTTATATACGTATTCTACAGTTAGTGACGCAAAAAAAATGTTAATATGAAAAATCAAGAAAAAGGGAAACTACTATCTATATATACATGACTAAACGATGCAAAAACTACCGCTATTTTATATTCTACCATTAAGAATGTGCTAATTGTAATATGAAAGATATTTAATAAAATAAAACTAGTCTTATATTTCCAGCCAACATTTTTTACATGGGAATAAAAGGGATTTTATTATTAAATAAAGGCCATACCTATTTGTTATTCTTAATTACAAAAAATATTTCTAAGAAATTATAGCAATTTAAATGGAATTTAATGTTATAAATGCAATTCAATTTTTTTTCTCGCTGCGTATTTTCCAGTTCTAAGTTCCCGTTCCGGTCACCCGTTTCGGTTCATTTTGGTTCCTTTTGGTTTCGCTCATTAAACGGTCTCCAAGTATCGGCTAAAAAATGTGTATTTAAACCGGCGTGAAAACAATTTGTTGCCAATTTTATGACGCCTCGCCACTCGACTGCCCCCATTCCCCCCCTTTCTGCCCCACCGACGTGCATGGATCTGCAAAACAAATTCATTTGAAGTCTGTGGTCTTTGGGCACTAAGTGTCAACCCCATAGATTTATGCGTATTGTCTTTTTTTCGGGTTACTTGCGCTGGTTCTCTGTCGGACTGGCTGACTGCCTGACTGGCTGGCATTCCGGGAACACTGGGTCCGGGCCAGTGGACCCAGGATTCTGGATTCGCTGGCTCTGACTTTGGCTTTAACTCTCGCCAAGGCTGCGAGCTGCCAGACATTAATCATTAGGGGTTCCAGCCGTTTGCGGCAGCATTCGAAGCGTTGTAATGTGTGCCGAAACCCCCGAGAGGTGGGGCATTAAAGGGTTAAGAGGATTTGGGGGGTTAAGGCACAGGACAGCGGGATTAATGTACGCGGACAAGGTATTTGAATGGGCCTTTTTATGGTCACATTTATTGAATTTATAACGTAATATACTCGCACCCATGACTCATGGAGATTTCCAATTTGCTCCGCGCAAAGTTCAGGCCCCCAGATATAAATACCCCGTTCCACTCCGAATCCGATCCGAATGCGATCCGAATCCAGTTTCGCTCTGCCTACAGAGCAATAAAAAATTATGCTTAAACAAAATGCTCGCATCTATAAATTCAACAAAATATTACTAAACTTAAATTGACTTTTTATGAAGTTATATCTTCCCCAGACGCGTGCCATAAAAAATCACTTAAGCCACGCAAAAACTCCCACGCACAGTGGAGCCTCGAAAATAAAATGCAATACGTAATAACGTAATAACGTGCCGGCCGTTACGTAGAGGTATCGTTTGCTTTTTTCGCCTGCCCCACAAGCAAAGCAAATGTCGCCGGGCGATGTGAAACCCAAAACCGAATCGTAAATCATTCACGGCGAATTAAGACGTTTTTATACCCTTGCAGAAGGTATTATAATTTTGATCAGAAGTTTGTGACGCAGTGAAGGAGACGTCTCCGACCCTATAAAGTATATATATTCTTGATCAGCATCACCAGCCGAGTCGATCTAGCCATATCCGTCTGTCTGTTTGTCTGTCTGTTTTTACACAAACTTGTCTCTCAGTTTTTGAGCTATCGGGCTGCAACTTTGCAGCAACACTTTTATCAGTTGCAGGTATTAAATAAGTGTGAATGGCCGAAATCGGACGAATCGTAAGGTCGTTAATTCGATATTTCTAAAGATAAATAATTGATTCTATTTTAACTATGTTAACCTATCCTGAAAATCAAAGTACAAAATAAGGAGCGATGGGTGGAAATGTGCCATTGAGCAGAACTCGGACGTTTATTAATATAATTGATTTATTCTTGAAAAATTTACTTTTCATATACCTTATTGCCAATACAGAATATGCAAAACAAAAATTCGGGCTACTGGTCTGTAAGGGTATTCTAAGCTTCGGACCCCGAAGATAGTCTTCCTTTCTTGTTTTGTGCTGTGTTTCACGCGCTTTCGAGGGCGACGGCGAATTTGTTGTTGCCGTTCTGTGCGACAGTCAGTTGAACAAAAAGCCAAAGTCAAAGCAACAAATTAAATATTCCATAGTCGTATACTTTTACTAATACTTGTTATATATTAGGTTTATTAGTCCCAATTTGGATGGCTTGGATGGATGGACAGTTTTTCTTAGTAAATACAAAAATATTTATACATAATATAACTATTATCAGTCTTTAAACCCTCCCATTGAAATTGTACAAATATTAAAGAAATAAAAACATATTCTTCACTTTTTAATTCAAATTTGTATCCACTTAACAAAAAAAGTGAATACTTGATTTTGAATTCTGTGAGCATTTTGTAAAGAATCATATTTATTTTTAATAAATTCCTTTCCCATAATTATATGTAGTTTATAGTCACTCCGTTTATGATTACTCTTCAAATGATCGGAGTACTATTAATTCTTATTTGAAAATACCAAATACTGCCAAGCGGATTTCCACATACAGTTTTTTTTAAAACCATCAAAATTATAAGCGATGAACATTTTATTATTTGGTCTGATATCGATTGTTTAAATATAATTATATTTCTTCGGTTGCCTATTATTGCCTTGTGATCCACTGTACCGCTCAAGCGCACCACCATCGGTTGTCCCATGGCTTGCTCCATCTCCCCCTGCAATGACAGACACATTTAACACCTACGCGATGTTGACGCTGCACTTCAAAAAAAAAAAGAAAAGAAAAGCTCTGCAAAGCGAGCGCCGTCGCTTTGACGCCGCTTCGACCGTCAAGGTGTCAATTTGCGCCTTTGGCATATTCACACACTTGCACCCACTCGCACACAGATACTGTATCTCCATATGTGTGCATACATTTGACGACTGTATGCAAATTTATTGGCTAAATTAGAGGAGGGAGAGAAACCAGAAAAAAAATAAAAAACAAAACAAAACAAACCAAACCAAACAAACCGAGCCGAAGAAGGAGGGAATTTAATAATATAATGTTAGGAATCGATTCGGAGTCGCCGTTTATTAGGCGTGATTATGCTCGATAGCATTATGCGATAGCATTTAAAACATTCAATTAGCATAATGAATTTATTTCAAATGTAATTCCCGCAATTGCTGCAGGCGCATCGGTGTCTAATCTTCTGATCTGCGGGCTGGATTGGCGCATTGTTAATTGAGTAATTAATGCCGACGCCGAAGAAAAATTGAAATCGTTATGATGGTGATATAGCGGCACCTCGATATTTATGTAGACGGAGACCACCCACCTGGCCGATTGGCTGCGGCCCATAAACAGATATGGCAACCAAATTAAAATTATGCAAAATTCCTCAATAACGACAGCAACAACACGGCGTGTATAATTTAAATGTTTATTAAATTATTTAGTTGTGAATTTATGAATCTATTATACAGAACACACACGCAACGAAGCAGCCTCAGGAAATATTTCCCAAAAGCGAAATCTCGGAGGGGATTTCTCCCGGAGATTTCTTCAACAGACTCTGCTTCGCGCCGCGTTTGTGGTGGACTAGAATATGGTACAACTTAATCATTCAGTATTTCTAAACAACTAGCCTTACACGCTACTTCATAAATACTAAATCGTAGTAATATTGCTGAAGCCCCGTCCTAAGAGGCTTCCTTTGAGGCCGCTTCCTGCAGCTCCTGCAGCTCTTCTTCCTCGCGGGTCAGCGGCACCGTCGAGTGGTTGTACAATCCCTGGGCCATCAGCTGTAGGGCAAGGGGATTTTTGGTGCCGCTCGACTTTTTCAGCTTGGCCCGTTTGTTTTGGAACCAAATCTTGATCTGGGCCTCGTTTAGGCCCAGCTCCCCGCTCAGCTGCTGGCGCCGCTTCTCCGTAAGGTAGCGGTTCTCATTGAACTCGTGCTGCGGACGGAACAAGTTGGTAAAGGTGGCTTTAAAGGGTGTTTAATTTTAAAATACACATATATCTTAGGGTTTCTTAATTTAAAGAAACTTAATGTATTAATTATTATTCTTATTTTTTTGGTGGCATTTGTGATACGAGAATGTACTCTAAGTTGTAATATCCTTTTCATATATTGGTCTGATATAAATTCACTAATCAATAGTTGTTAAAGTGCGTAAATCTGTCTGACAAATATAGATCAAAAGATATTGACTCGTCCTTTCTCCTCAATCAAAATATATACAAATAAATGGAGTTAACGTACGTAATTACATATATCTCCGAAAAGGATGGTAACTCCACAGAATAAATACTATTTGGCTTTTAATTGTTTATTTAATATCCGACTTGTTATAAAGACACCACATAACAACTTTAAAATTGTAAACATTGTATTTAATCCCTTTTAAAGTTAATGTTTTTATCCATTCGCCTCACCTTCAGTCTGGCCAGCTGCGTGCCGCTGAAGGCCGTTCGCGGCCGCTTGTCCTCGGCAGTACCGCCGCTGTCCACCGCCTCCCCCTTCTCAACGGCCCCGCCGCCCGCCGCTGTGCTGGACGTCGCCGGTTTCTTGGGCTTGCGCGTCCGCGGACCTGCGATGGAAAGACAGGGAGAGAGTGCAATATATAGAGATGGGCCATAAAAATTCCAGGGAGCGCTTAATGGCACCAACATGACTGGACCTCAACCTGCCGTCTGCCGACTCATCGGGCAGACATAAATCCTGCGCCTCATTCATACGTTTGTTTGTATGTGCAGCGATGCCCGGCAATTAATTCACATTTAAATGCGTCCGGACACAACCTCGCCGGGGAGAGGTCCTTCAGGCCCTCCCCCGTTCCAACCCCATTCCTCCAAAGCTCACCAGCTAAAACAATTAAAGTTTTTGGGTGGAAATTTGTTCGCGTCATTTTCAAAAAGTAATCAACGCAATGACTTTTGACTGTGGCTAATTTTCCTTGCCGTTGCCCAGCCAAGATGGCCCGGAAAAACACCCCACCGAAAGACTTGAGTTGTCTTGGATTTAATTAACAGCATTCGGGGCGGACAGGCGCAGAGAATCGTTCCACATGATGTGGGTTTGGCAAACTTCAGACGAGCAAATAAAATCCTACTCAAAAATGGGGGAGAACGGGGTGTGACAAGTTTAAAAGTTGCGCTCGTTTCGGAAATAGTTGGAAAAACTCTAACCGAAATGGAAATGGAAAACGAGAGATGAAGCAATTATGAGGTTTCACTAATGGGAATATTTTGGTCAGAAGTCGAGCAGAGTCAAGTGACCGCAAGATGTTCGGAAACGAACCGAAATATGTGGCAAGAATTTTGTAATTTAAGAGCTCCATCTATCATAAGGTATGTATTTGGTGGTGTTCCAGGAAAGGATTTCAAAGGAAGGAAGTGCTTTAGTCGATAGTTATCTTTACTTAGCGTTTAAGCGAAGACGATGAGCGCCAGAAATAAATAACAAATATTAATTGAAAAGGTCGAGTTGTTTTCATGTTTTTCTTTTAAACGTAGTTTCCTTTTCAATGGAATAACCCGATTTGAAAACATTGCCCAAGTCCTCTAGGCTCCTCCTTCGAACCATAAAACTCCATCATATCGATCCTGAATTTCCTATTCACTGGGTTCAGGTTCAAGCAATTTCTTTACTTACTTCGACCTGCAAAGAGATAGAAAGAGAAAATATACGTTAGAACATTTTAGGTGAACTGCTGGGGACAATTTAAAATTTAATTTACTTTTAACGCGAATCAATAAAATATCGGAAATTGATTAAATTCCACTGCGTCAGCAGGTCACAGCGCAAAACTTTTCTGGCACAACGTGCAAAAATTCTCGGAGACCCACTCGGCCACGCCCCTTCGCCCCTCTTAAACAGCAATTTGGGAAGGAGGGGAGGAGGGGCGGGTGGCCTGACAACAACCTTCAAAACAAATGTAGCGGCACTAATGGCAACGCAACCAAGTCATGCCCTAAGTTAAATCGTTGGAAAAATTGAACAAATCAATTTTGTCAACAAAATGCCAAAGCTGCCGACGGGCGCGAAATTAAACCAAACCCAAGGAGCAGACGGGGGCGGGGGGTGACGAGTGGGCGTGGCAGCAGTAAGGTGTTATCATGGTTTTAAATTTCACACGCAGCCGACAAAACAAACTGAAACTGAGTAGCAGGAGAAGGAAGAACGTTGGACCTTGAACCTGTCAGACAGCCGGGAGACGATGACGACAGCGATGTTAAATTGTTGGAGGAAAATCCAAGTCACGGTGACCCCCACCCCCACTCCCAAACACATAAAAAAAACAACACCCGCCACCCATTGCTGAGCAGAGAACGGATGTTGGCAGGCCAAGATAAGCAAACTCAAGCTGCATGCCAAAACGTCGCAAGGACATTGCCAAGGGGTTGCCATTGTGCCTGGTCCTTGCCCAAAACGCCCCACAATGCAACAATTGCCGACTCTAAATCTTTTTCCCTACTTTCCTCTCGTTGCTTTGGAAATTGTGATTTATAGCGTGTTAAATTTTTCATTGCTTTGCTGCGCAAATTTGACACAATAAAAGTTTCAAAGTTGATTTTCCGGAGCAGTGTCGGAGGGTTGGTTCAAATGTTCATTCCACTTGTCCTCAATACAAATTATATGAACTCAATCAATGCTGGTGGCAAACGTGGGTGTCTTGCTTAGGAGAAGTGTTTAAAATTATTTTAAATGTGGGTGAATAATGCCAGGCAATTGGGGAAAAAGTCTGCTTGTGATATTTTAGACTAATTACATAAACAAACAATATTGGCCTATCCGGGTTTTAAGAATTAAAAGCATCCTTCTCAGCGCTTCTCCAAAAGGTTCTACGAAAACGGTTTCTCTCAAAAACAAAGCATTCTCTATATCAACTCAAAGCCGAATTAAGTCAACTAGTGCCCTAATTTAACACTAGGCCCAGCTCAAGTGCAGCAGAAGAAATCACAAAAACAGAGACACACATTCACATAAATTCCTGTTCATCATAAAACAACAACAACAAGTACGGGAGCAGACCAAGCTGGCAAAGAAAACAAAAACGGGAAGATGTCTTCATCAGCAGCCTCAATGACCCAACTTGGCAAAAGCAACTGCTAACCGAGTAAGCAAAAAGCGGGACTTCTTCTCCTCAGCCACTGGGGCATATGTTTAAAATAAACGCATTTGTTTTATTTATGCTTAACATGAGTTGCAAATGCCAAAAGCAGCAGTCAAGGCAGCGAGCACAAAAGCACAAAAGCACAAAAGGAATCTGGCCGACCAGGTGAGTTACCGTTTAGGTGGAGCAAATGAATGAACCTGTGCGAGTGCGCAATTAAATCCGAACGGAGGAACGAACGTTGCCCCGCAATCCTGATCCTCCCGCAGGAGCAGAACACTTGCTACCAAAGGATCGGGTCCAGAATCTCAGTAAGACACCCGTAACTCACGCTCGCAACAGCAACTGCACCGAAATTGACTTATAAAGATCTCAAACTAACGGGCCACACACAGACCACTGGATCGCGTCGCAGGGGAGCCAGCGACAGAAACAGATACAGATACAAATGGAGATACAGACACAGATGGAGATGCACAGATGGAGCCGGTCCGGTGATCCGATCGAGATCCAGTCACATGAGCATCGATCGCCGAGCTTCGATGTAAGCGATCCGTTTCGTATCTGTCTCTAATGATCGCACACTCGAGCCAAGATCATTAATAAGCCATAAAGACAACGCACTGCCGAGGAGATTTACATGTGAAAAGTGAAAGCTCTCCCTCGGTGATGATTGATCGGTGGTTTTTGGAGATCCCAGATCACAGATCACACATCACAACAGATCCAAAGTTAAGTTCTAATCCCGCGTATAGACCAACCTGGCAGACAGGCAAATTAACGCTGCGGTTAGCGACACTGATGAATATTGACACGACGACGCGTCGCTCATCGGTTTGATTGCACGTTTAATTGAAATGATTGACACAGACAGCTCGACACTCGCAAAAGCAATCGCAATCGCAATCGCCGCAATGACAAACGATGCCGATGATCGCCGGTGCCTGGCAAGTTCGTCAGCGTTTTGTCTATCGCTCAATCGATCGCTCGCCGTTCAAAAATAGCCATGCTAGCCGCCGCACTAGCCGCACTAGCCTTACTAGCCTAACGCTAAAGGCTAGCGACAACATTCCAGCGCATAATTTGCTCTCCTGCATGAAAATATTTTTAAGCATATTTCTTAATTGCTCTATCAGAGGCGTCGCCTGTGATTTGCTCTACGCTGTTGCTGCCACTGCCACTGCCGCGGGCTAATTTGCATAGCCCTTGCCACTTTGCATATGAAATTGCACTGGCATATGAAATTGTCCTCGCGGTTCTTTCATCGCTTCATCGCACCGAAGGTAAGTTGAAGGTGTCAAACATGTTGCCTGAAACTCAACTTGAAGTCGGCAAATGAAAGTAAAAGTACTCGTACACTAAAGCATGCCAAATGTTTTTTAAAGCCATGACTGATAAATTCCTTTACAGCTCCATTTGTATGTAGAGCATTTTAGGGTTAAATGTTCTATTTTTAACATTTTGATTGAAAATAACACAGAAGTTAGTTGCGTAAAAGAAGAGTAAAGGATTCTTCTATGATCAAAACGAATTCCGAGGCAGCCTTTTACGCGCTCTCACACGCTCGGCGATTTAATACCCTGGCAGAGATATCGCTTACACTTACGAGTATAGCATTGATTGGGTCCATGAGCTGGCCGCAACTGGTTTGACAAATTGCAAACCGCATTTTCCGCTGATATTAGCAAACAATTTCATTAAGAAACTGTAATCAATCCGCTCGTATTGAGCATCAGGTGGCCTGGGACAGCGACTGCCACTGGGATGGGTTCGAGATTGTCGGAGGCCTCAAGTACAGCGACACCGATATGGGCAGCCAAAGTATCTGTATCTGTATCTGTCTCGGTATCTGCAACTGCAGTTGAATCTCGAGCTCAGCCCGCCTTAATAGACTCGTTGCTTTGGCTTTGTGCAATTGAGGTGTGAACATTTTACGCTTCTATGGATATTTCGACTAAATTAGTGCACTTTTATGGCTTCTCAATTAACGCAATCTCAGTTTCAGGTCTTGGCTCTAGATCTCTAGATTCTCCAATTAGATCAGTCAAAGTCTAAGATTGAGATTGGACTGAGACTCGAAGTGAGGGACTTTCACCCTAATGAACACATCAGGGGCTCAGACCACCCGAAACGAGGGCCAGAGTGAAACGCAAGAGTATCGGTTCATTTTGTCGGTTGCGGTAGTCAGTGGGTTCTCGGGGCCATAAAAATAAAATTAAATCGAAGAACGCTGCGATCTCTGAGGCGATCGACCGACCAATCAAGCCGCCCAGCCACTAATGAATATTTAGATTGCCCACGAAAGCAGCCAAAATCCGAGTCGAGCCGAGCTTCGGCTCAACGGCAGCCAAAATAATTTGTAGATCAATAAATGTTCGCTTTATGGCTCTATTAGCGGCAATAGCCCCGGTCCGGACCTACAGCCCCATCAGCAAACTTCGTGTGTGGCCAAAAAGCAGAGTTGCCTCGGCGCATCGGCAAAACAAATATGCGAATAAGTGTGTTCACACCAGGGCGATGCCAACATTAACATCAATCTTTCACGGATCACCGTGATGCAAACCACACTAGTTGGACCACACCACGGATCCTCAGCCTTCGAGACCATGATCACGATCACAAGATCATGATGATGATGATGATAATGATGATGATGATGATGTTGGGGGAAGGCATTGAGGCAGAAGCTCAGATCGGACCGAGACCCGATCCGAATTGCGGGGCTCAGACAGAAGGTCCAGATCTCTTGGTTTTCCTTTCCCTTTCTTTGGCTAAGCTGGGGGCTCTCACTCAATACCCTTCACAGAAATATGGAAAGAATGGAACAAATATCCTTTGGACTACGGTTCTATGAACTTGTATCGCCATAATGATAGATAAATTAAATCATAAGTAATTTGTTTTTTCAAGTTCTCCTTTTTTTCGCTTCGGTCATCTCTTTCAAAGTGATTCATTTTTTAAGCACATGCCAAAGTCTGTCATGCCATTGGAGTTATGTGGTAGGGTACATGGCATGTTAAATCTTGAAATGTCTTAATAAAACAATTAATAGCACAGCTGAGCTCATAAGATTTTTTCTTTTCATATTTTTTTGTGCCAATCTTTGTGCTTGCACAAGCTCTTGAGTGCAGGAGCGGATTTGTGGAGAGTTTTTATAAACATTTCTGCAAACATTTAGTGTTTCAAAAATTATATATTTTCAACATTTTGCAATGAGTTTTTTAAACAATTTGTGTGTTTTAAATCCTCTTCATAGATAATAACTGTAAAATAATTTATGAAAAAGTAAATTAGAGTTATTTCCAAAAATGGCTTTAATTGTTATTTTCATGTGGATTTTTTCTGAGCTGAAGTTTTTGAACACTTCTTGTAAAGATATTTATCTACTCCCTCTCGATTAGCTCCGCTCCTGAGACGTTTTTTTTTTATAGCTCAGCTTTGTGGCAGACCGAAAGCCAGAACGAGAGCCAGAGCCAAAGCCAGGCCGATCGTTCGAATGTCGTGTACGTACTATAAAGTAATTGAAAAGCACAACAGATTGTTTTAAATATCAGCAGGGTGAGCCGCCCAAGTTGACCACCTGTGCGGTGGTGTTCGCCGTGGATTTATGGCTCATGGCTCATGGCTCTTGACTCTTGGCCGTGCCTCTGAGCTGCGCTGATCTGCGCAGAGCTGAGCTGGCTGGCTCTTACGCTTTTTTTGATTTTTTGTTCTGCTGCTCGACCATGCAGCTGATCTCTCTCACCCTGGCCGGGCCGGGCCTGGCCTGGCCCAGCACCAGCAGCATAATCATCATAATCATCGGCGTCATCATCATCGTGCTTTTATGCTAATTTCGAAGACGGCGACGTCGCTTTAAATTCTGCCTTGTGGACCACACACGTCGAGCGATTCGCATGGTCTCCAAAGTCGGTCCGCTCTGCTTTTATGGGCCCAAATATGAGAAGAGTATTCGCCACTGGGTTTTGGGTTTTGGGTTTTGATAAATTATCGATAAAATGATGCGATCAGTTTTAATTTGGCTTAGTTTACCTACCGCATTCCTGCTGATCTTATGATCTTATTCAGCTTTCAACTTGGTTTCAGGTATCTTTGTGGGTTACTTCACTCAATTTTAGGATAGCAGACGAGGAATTCTGCCCAAAGATAATTGGGGATATTCGATTCTCGATGCTGCTGCTCTTTCCGATCTTGCTGATGTTGTTAATTAAGTTATCAAAGTTTTTATGACGTCAGCAGGTTGTCTGTGCGAGCGTGTGAGTGAGAAATGGATGGGGAAAGAGATGAAGAGGGAGAGGGAGAGGGCGAGTCAGCATCTGGCGCCAGTAGACGCCGCTTAGAAGACTCTGCGCTCAAGTCTTGCCCCTGGATTCTTGACAACTTCCAGGAGCTGAGGAAATGTTATTCAACGGAGACACTGAAAGTGCATACACCCTTTAGATGGGAATTGAATTTACTATGTAAGGATTTTTGGGGTTTTCAGCTAATTATTTTTGAGAAGTTGTATTTTGATTTTTAAAACCAATCCAGTTTAATTAGTTAAGTGTTTCTTATATATATTTTTTCCCACTTGAATATATAGTTTTTATAAAATTTATGAAAACCCATTTTGTAGTTTTTTTTGTATTTAGCTACTCCATATAAAATCCATTTTGTTTCTTCCTAATGCAAACTACCTCTATTCCGAGGTAGTGTACACAACGTAAACAAGCCTGCTGGACTCGGATCGGACCCTATCGATTGCCTCTTGATGTCAATTCCACTTGGCTCTTGAATAACATCACCATCTCAGCAGTGTTTTTGTTCAAATTCTCACGCTTCGATCTGGCGACTTTTAATTACTGTTATCCTCCCTCTCTTTCTCTCTCTATCTCTCTCTCCCTCTCTTCCTGCCTGATTTAGTATGGTTGTTTTTGTTGTGCGCCGCTTTTAATTAAGTAATTATTAAACAAGAAGAAGCAGCCAAGGGAGTGGAAAACAAGCCAAACAAATTTCAATTCAATTTCTGCCGGTCGGCGTCGCTTCCTCGTAATCTCTGCTTCAATTTCAACTGTCATCGGAGCTGCATTTAGCCCTCCTGATCCAGCCCCCGCCTTCACCCCCCCTAATCTGTCCGCCTGCAGTTCACATCCTTCCATCCTTGATTCCACTTCCTGTCCCTTTTTCCTGTGAAGAGCAAACTGTCATTTGTCTATTTTTAACAGACACGCCGACATGAAGGATTTAATTAAATTCAACTCGAGCTGACAGCTTTTATACACAAGCTTTTATCACAAGGGGGTTGGGGCGAATGTATCTGTATCCGTATCCGTATCGGTAGTATCTGCCTCTGTGTGGGGGGGAGTTGCTTTGTTTGTGCCGAGCTTGTCTGCTGCAGATTCTCAATTTTCGATTCGATTTGTCGACTCCTCGGCTGCATTCAATTCACTTACTTTTCGCTTTTGACTTTTGTTTGCTGTTCTTTTGGGCAATTTGCGAGCAAACTTTGAATTGAATTAAGTTTCCGAGGGAATGTGTGAATGATGTACATATGTATGATGATGTATTTTGTATTCTAGTGTCGGCAATTTGTTTATTACCTTATTAAAGCGCTTTTTTATGTGAATGTATTTTGTTTCAACAAACTATTGACATCCCAAGTCTTTCTGATTAATGTTGTTGATCATTTGCCATACAAATTATCAGACTTCAGAATTCCCCTTGGTTTAATTTCATTAGTAGGTAACTATTTGCTTCCCTTCCTTATTTCAAGTAAACAGCAATTTGGCATTACTCATACGCCTCGTTGAGCGCCTTATAATTACTCACTTTGCCGACCAGGACTTTTGGAACCGAAATCTTTCAGCCTCAATTAGCCATGAAATGAAAATGTCACCGTAGTAATTTCCATATGCCATAATTGGCTGACTGGCGGCAATTTGGTTGGATGAAACCACTAACAAATAATGCAAACGTTGCATGCAACTCAGCAACAGAGCAACAAGAAAACCAGACATACGGCAATTTTTGCATACGAGTACAAAAAAGAAGATCGTTAGAAAAAGCCGGCGTTGCAAGTATAATTAAGCACACGAATTGGCCAAGTTTATAGCACCAACACAAACAAACATTGCTTACTGGCAACGTCAATCAGTCGACTGGATTCAGAGTCAAACATGGCAGCTAAATTTTTGCAGCTAAAAGACTAAAAGCTGTTTTCCACTTTAGCGACTCTCGGTGGCCATTTATGAAATTAAGTTATTTTGCTCTTGGGGCCACTGCAGCGGCAATTGCAGTTTAAGTTGCAACAGCTGCAGCAGCTGCAACACCGCGACAGCAGCAACAGACAAACAACTTGGTCAGGCACTTTTTAAATGAGTTATTAGCCTCGCGTTGACGATTTAAGCCATCGAATGGTGCCGCCAACAAGTTTTCTGTCTTGTTTTCCGACGGCCACGCCCCTTAGCATTGACACCCCCAAACATACCGAAAAATGGAGGATGGTCCTCTGCATATCGTTATGAATGATTTAGCAGATTAAGCTAACAAACAAACCTCAAATAAGTGGAAACAAAGAGCAGAGCACACTGTTTATTTTCCACGCTAATCATAAGCCTCATTTTGTCACCCCTTGGGCAAAACCCTGGCAAAAACACCCAAGGAAAACCCCTGGGAGAGTGTGCCAACAAGATAAGCCGCACTCAAACAATTTTCCGCACCAGGCGGAGGCGATGATGGAAAGCTTGCTGTTGTTCGGGGGTGGATTTTATTGGATTCGGTCTTATTGAATTTGCTACATGAAAGCTCGTTTAACCACTCCACTTTATCCACAGTCAACCACCCTTCAGCAGCAACCACACTCAATTATTAAGTGGAGTGGATTGACTCGGGGGTGGAGATCACGAGAATTGGAAATTTAATTAAATTTGTGAGTCATGTGCCTGGTGGAAGGCAATAAGCTGAAAACTGGCACAAATTAAATAACTAATCATTTTATAAAGACAATAGATTAAGTATTAAGAAATAGACATTTTCTACTCAAAATGTAGTTTAAATGCAGACTAAATGACGTACATTTTTAATTGCACTTCTCATCAGATCAGATCAGATATATATATATATTTACCCCGTTCATTAAAAGCAAGACCCTGCATTTAGAACCTGTGACATTATCTTTCAACACAATCGAAATCAGTAGACCGTGGCAAAGCTTTTCAAACTGCTATTCAACACACAAAAAAAAATTACCCCGGCTTAGAGGTACGCCCACAACCCCCTTGGAAACGGCCAACTCATGATGTATTCTTCGGATGAAATTAATTTAGTGAAATGCAAATTGATCACAGAACCAGGCAAAGTGGGGGCCGAGCATATCAATTAAGCCCAAGCCTCAATTTACATTTCAATTACAAAACGTTTGTCGAAAATGTCGAGCGTCAAGCGTGCGGCAGGTTGATCTAGTGGCTTGTACCGAATGGCGCTATATGGAGTACATTCATTATTCAAGCCTGGCAAATTCTATGCCATTAGTTAGGAGAAACAAAACCAGGTGACAGCAGCAGCAGCAGCAGCAGCAGCAGCAGCAGATGCCAATTGTTGTCGGGCTTGTTAACACGCATCGCACACGAATGCATTTGTATCTGTAATGCTGCTGCAGCTACGGCTGTATCTGAGAAGTGAGTGCACAGAATATTAATTACAGAAACTAAAAATGCAACCAAACAATCGCCCGGCTGAGTTTCTCACATTGATTGATACTCTCGGCCAGTTGTGCGAAATGTATGTTCTGCTTTTATTTTGCTGCGAGTTGGTTGCTTTTTTTATTGAAATCGTCACAATTTATGCACGCAATTAAGCTGAAAGCGGAGGCAGCTTCCAGCTGAATCTGTGGCATGCAAGTAAATTTGTTTTCTGCGGCTTCATGAGCTGCATAAACAATGTGCCACACTACTGGGTCTCGGACCATCGGATAAGGAGTAAATGGAGTAAGGTCTTTCAGGGAATGAGCGGGAGAGTGCGAAGAAGCCCCGACGGATGGTTGGAATTGATTGCAACACATGAATATCAAAATTATCGCTCTCTAATATGAATGTTTTGACAAGTAGTCATGCTCGATAAATGAGTTTTTTACATAAAATTCAGTTTGAGTAGAGCTTAAAATGTGGAAAGAAAGTGATCAAAAACGAAAACCATTAAATATTTTGATGTTAACTTTTTTTTTATAATTTAGATCCTTGAAATCAGATTATCAATTCTTCCAATATTTGCTCGAAAGGGAAATTCCCGCATACTTATACTGAATTATTTTGAACCCCACACACACAATTTTAACAACCTTTCTCCCCTCCTCCTCACTATTCTCCCCTGACCTTTTCGACCAAATCTACTGGCCACATCCTTATCTTGGTTAATTGTTCAATTACATTAAAGTCAACTCATTTGGAGTCATTAGCATGTCATTAAGCCACCAACAAAGAACCCAACCGCATACTTTCTCCTCAGCTGCAGTCCGCCGTCTCCTCTCTGCTTCTCCGTTTCCCCGCCTTTAAGCAGAGGAACTCTGCTCTGCGTCTCATAATTCTTTTTTTTCCCCTGAGCGTGCAAGATGAACATATTCGATAACGATATCAGAGATGCAGAAAGATGTCTCATCTTTGGGGGCTTAATTACTTGCACGCGTGCTAGAAATTTTTATATGCGACAGAGCTAGTTTATCTGGCCCTTTCCCATTTTCTCTGCTTAAAAAAACATCTCACTCACTTGCAGCTGCACTATGAGTTATTTAAATCCCCTGTAAAATGCTCTTCTCCTCCGATTTTGCTTCTCCTTTTTCGTGAATGTTGTTTCCATTTGTCCGCATGTTAGCTGTCTGTTTCTTTGGCTGAAATGTTGTTGCCCCTCTTAATTAACTCATTAGGTTTTAGCAACACTATTGGGCAAGCGGCACACCAACGGAAAACACTATAATATAATAAGCAAACTGATATTTTAACATCAAATTTATATTAATTTCAAATGTTATATAGTACAGGTAAGTTGGTGCATGTGTTTATGTACTTTCCACTTTTGCTGACAAGTGTAGTAATATCCTTTAACCGAATGTATTGTATAAATTTGATAACATTCAAAAATGTTTAATATGCGTCAATTTATTAAATAATCCAAACACTGAAAGGAAAAGTATAAGAAAATTGCCATAATTTCCGAAGCGAACACATGTACACACCTCCAACTCCCAAAGTCAAAGGGCATGCATGCATTCTCCATAAACTAAATCCGAAAACTGTTACTGATGAGTTCATTAGCAAACTAATTTCAACTTAAATTAAACTTAATGCGAAATGATCGTCATCAGCAAAGCAAACAAAGAATTATCGGAGCGAGGGGGGGCGAGGAATGTTTTAATTTGCAGCTTCTGCTCCGCGTTCAAGCGGAAAAAATCAAAGAAGCAGAAAGCGGAGAGTGGAGAGTGGAGAGCGGAGGGCGGAGGGCGGAGAGAGGTTAACACAAAGTGGAGCCTTGGGTTGGAGCCAACTCTCTTTAACTCTCGCTCTCTCAATCTGTCTCGTTCGCTGCGAAGTTGATCGCGCATGCAAGTTGCGAGTTGCAGCAACAAGTTCGAAGCCAACATCCGTTTTGTATTGGCGACAGCGAAATACTGACTCCCTTCAACCCCGCCTCCCCTCCCGCTGCACTGCCGGCTGTTATTAATAAAGACCACACATTTTGACAAGCAGCAAAGGGGACCACCCAAGTGCAGCTGCCACTTCTGCTGCGGAGTCGCGGCGCATTCGCCGACTCCGCTAGCTATTCGCAAGGCAGGGCTTAATTGTATGCGCCAGAGGGAGACAGCGAGAGCGGAAGATAGTGAAAGGCGGACGGGGAGGTAAGAACGCAGTTAAATTCGCGCGCGTTACTTAATTCCCCAAATGCACATTTCCCAGCGAGAACGAGATGCCTATCGGTGTTTTGTAATTGCAATCGAGGGTAAACATATTTTACCTGCCAGTGTGTGTGTGTGTGTGTGTGCCTTTCGTGTGTGTGCGTGTGGTCGGGCTCCGTTGGCTGTCGCGGGCTAACATCGTTTGCTTAACCGCTCGCTTAATAAAAATGTCAATGCAACATTTACGGTATGCAAATCTACAGGTACACTACAACAAACCGAGGGAACTTCCCGGGAGCGGGGAGAGCGGGGAGAGCGGGGAGCGGGGGAAGAGCAAAAGGGGAGCAGCTAATCCCGAATCAATGTAAAAAACTTTGCAGATAAGCAAGGGGACAAAAACAAAACAACAGCTACATCTGGTACCGGAATCAGGTGAACTACACTGGCCAGCAAAATTGCGGAAAATGGAGCTTTTGTTTAAATGTTTACACAAAGATAAATATACGAGTATATGTATATATACTTTATTATATAATAAATAAATCTTCAAAAGTATCAGTTAAAGTAAAAATTAAAGGACCTTTAGAGAATATATTTCTGGAAAAATAGTTTTTAGAAATAAATTTATGTTTATTTATCCCTTTTAATTAAGTTATGACAATAAATCGTATTTGCTGTATTCAGTAACTAAACTATAACTAAGCCCTGCATGCCTGCCAATAGCAAAAAGAATCCCGGCTTTCGCGCTTGTGTCGCCCAGTGCTCTGGGAGAGCCTTCTTCATTTGCAGCCGCCGGCAGGAGCGTCAGCATCAACTTGGGACCACCCTAAAGGCAGCCTGAGGATGGGAATGGAGCCTTAGCTCCAACTTACTAGGTGGTCCTTCCTTGCCTCTGCTCGCAACTCTTGGTCTCCCCTGCTCTGCTTTTCTTATTGTGGCTGGCTTTGCCAAAAAAGCTGCCAGCTTTAAGGTTCGTGTGAGTCATTCAATCTCAAATCTAGAGAGAGGGAGAGGGAGAGAGAGAGAGAGAGAGCGCAAGATGGGAACTCCTAGGTGGACACACAGATAAAAAAGAACACACACATGTGTGTGGTCTCCTCTGATTTACTGAATCATCGAGCAGTGCACTTAAAGAAATCAGGCTGTTTAATACGGGAAACACCAAATAAAGTGGGGGATTCCATTTCATGATTTCAGAAAACCCTACAAATATTTTTTTAATTTAAATATTAAGTCTGGCCGTAATCAAAAGATCATGGAATTCAATGATTTAATGAATAAAGTCTACACCTTTTGATCAAATTTAATTAGTGCAGTCTAGATTGTATATATTTATTTAAATAGCATATGTACCTAAGTAATTTAATTGCAATTTTTTTGGTTTTCTTTACGAAGTTAAAAAAAGGTTTAGGTTCACTTGAACGGTGAATATTTTTTTTGTAGTGTTGCCCATGAAGATCGAGATGATGATCATCTCTTTGCAGTTCATCATGTGGTTCTTGTGTGCGCCGCAGCCTCGAGTTGCGGGTGCGTCTCTTGGTCACTGATATGGCTCGATCCCTCCTTCCCACTTCTTATGCCCCCCTTTATCTCCTGGCATCCCTCCGTATCCCAACCATACGAGAGACCCTGCATCGCACTGTATCTGTATCTTGCTGTCCCCCGGTTCTGGTATCCATTGGATGCTGCTGCGATCGCGGCGCAGATCTCCAATTAGCCTGCCTTCTGGTTGATGACTTAATTAAGTCTGTGTGGCGCCCCTCTCTTCGTCCTCCCCTCCATTCCTCCTCGTCCTTTTGAGTTTGTTGCATCGATTTCGATTTCAGTTTGTTTTCTTTTCAATTTCGATTGATTTGTGGGCGCAATGGAAATGTTGGCTGGTTAATTGGAAGACAGATTCACAGACATCGCACACGCATTAACCCCTTTTATAAATACCACCCAACTATATCCCCAGACCCGCGAAGAGTGTGATTTATGCTCCCCAACCCAGCTGTATCTTTTAGGGGGAAACTGCAAATTTAAGTGTTCTGTACTTTCGGTTGACATCTTGCTGCAGCGCATTTCTCATGTTGTGAAATATTTTTGCAAATCTCTGACATGTCGGCCCCTTTGAAGGAATAGCAATGTGGGTGGCCAGATGGATGGATGGGTAGATGGATGAATGGTTGGCTGAATGGAACGAAATGGCTTAAAAATGCTTTTCCCCACTTTAATAGCTTACAATGATAACTCTTCCGATCTTCCCTTTTCTGTATGTGTGTGGTCTGCGGCTGCCAGATGGAAATGGAGCTGGAAGATATAGGCTGGAAGTCGGAAGATGCAAGTGAGTCATGTGCCAGGCGTGACATGAACATACTCGTAAATTACAGTAGGGAAAAGTGCCATTTGTCGATTGTCACAAAATGTGACAATGTGAGTAGGTTTCCTATTGTTCTAATTGTGTGGGCATCATGGAAAATATATAGTTTAGTGACGAGTGGTTTCAAAATGAGTAATATTAGTTAGACTAATATTTTTCTGATATATATTACAACAAGAAATTTAAAATGGATTTGATCTTAGGAATACTGAAAAAGAAAACCAGAAATTTGTTTTGCTAAATGCATTTTGGCCCTGAATACAAGCAATTTAATGACAACAATTACTCTGAATAAACTTTTATGAAGAATTTATTTGGGAATGAGTTGCAGAAAATACTTGTATGCTTTCCTTTACGCTTCGGGCAATCTGATCATAATTTACTCCAAATAACTCAGTAACCTCAATGGACATACATGCCGTTTTAGTTGAGTAAATTCTCTCAGTGTTAGCCGCCTGATGCCTTGTCTGACAAAGGGTTACACGCCCTGCCCCAAAAGAAAGCAACAAAAAGCGCTCGAATCGAACCACAAAACTCCTTCGACTACAAACGACAGTTGGCCCACTCGAAGGCAGTTGGCTAGTATAGTTAATGGATTTTTAATGACAAGTCTGCGGGCTGCCATTGGCAAAGTGGAAAATAACTCATTTTGTTGCGGTAGCCATAAGCACTATATAGTATGTATTTGATGCGCATGTAAATGCGACCTGCTAATGTCAACAAATTTACAACACTTAGTTCCGCCTTACGCAGCTTTCACCGCCCACGATTTAGCGAGGGGCGTGTGGGGCTTGCGTTGCGGCTCTAACCGCATTTTCAATGGAGCGCAAATATTTGCTGGCAGCGTTACCCCAGTGGAAGCACCTCCACCTTTGCCTTCCAACTTGGCTGTCTTGGCTTTCCTTTGTTTATTTCCTCAGCGCAGCAATTTCCATTTACCTTGGTCCATCAAATGAGCATTTTGTGTGTGTGCCATGCTGCTTCCTTTTTGGTTTCCAGTTTGCTGCAGTTGCTGCTTTGCCACATGCCAACGACAACGATCGTCGTCTGGTGGATCCTCTGTCCCCCTCTGAACCCCCGGTGACCACCGCCCGGTGGCGGATTCCTTAGCCCGCTTTAGACACACAAACAAACTGTCAGGCAGCAGCAGCTCTCCAGCTCACTCGCCTGATTTGCAGTTGATGGATTTTACATTATTCACCATTTGTAATCGTTTTGCGGTTAGGTTCTGTTCGGACACATCGTTTATTGTGCTAGCCGGGACAATTGGGGAGGTGCGACGAGGCGAGTGGTAAGTGGGGTAAGGTAAGCACAGCAAGTTCGCCGATGCGAGTTAATTGATCCAGAAGGTCGTTGTGATGATCACTTGGAAACGAGGCAACAAGCCGAATGTGTAGAAGAATTTCATGGAAAGTCTTGGAGATGTGTGTACAAATTGGAATGCATTTTTAGACCCAGTACCGAAAGGGTATATTAAGTTTGTACAAATGTATGTTACAGGAAAAAGGAGGCGTGGCATACCCCACAAAGTTTAAATTGTCTTCATGGCATGTCGACCTAAGTTCATACAGCCATGTCTGTCTATCCGTCCGGACGTCTGTCCGTCCGGATGAACGAACGTATCTCAGAAATTATAAGAGCTGGAGAAACCATATTACCAATGTAGATTCTCCTAATTCTGAGTTCATCAAGTTTGGTCAATTAGATAGCCAAATAATAAATACGCTCAAACAAATTTCGCTTGCGGTTCTGAGAATTTTTTTTCCTTTTCCATTGTTGATTTATTTAGCTTTTAACTAAATTTGGACAGGGTATTTAACAGTCGTAAAACTCACATTCAGTAACTACATCAAAATCTATGACATGAACTCACTTACTTTGACTTACAAAATGAGAATTAAAGCAGCTGTACTGAATTTAATATTTTCTGTTAACAAAACACTTTAAAATTATTAAAATGTCGTCCGATTCGGATACAAGATAATGGAGGAAGAATTTGTAATACGATTGTTGAATTCAATAAATACAAAATTTAAAAAAATAACTACTTTACGAGTTATTTGCTGTTCTACCATAGACTTTTAGTCAATCGTTTGCTCTTCAAATCCATCAGCAACTCCATTAAACGAAGAAACAAGCTAGAAAGAGATGGACAGCTCTGACAATTAACACCTGCTCACCTGCTCAACATCACCGGCAGTAGCAGCAGCAATAATAAATAATAATAGCTCCAATGAAGAAAAACATGGCCAACAACCAAACACATACACACACACAGACTTTCGCGTTTGCCACCAAATGAAAGAACCGCAGTCACCTGAAGCCGTTCGTCTTGGCCAAATAAATAGGGCGGGTAGAGAGGTGAGAAGACGGGGCTTCTGGCCCGTTTGAGTGCGATCACGACACACGACACAAACACGACAACGGCAACAACAGCCACATGCGACAACATAAGCGACGCAACAACATCATTAACTCCCAAAACACAACTTCAGCTAACACAAACGCAGCGAACACCATGAAAGGAAAAATTCAGACACGAACTAAAAATGTATATTTTGTAGCGTTTTAAATAAATATTAAATACTAATGAAAAAAGTTTGCCATTGGCAAAAAAATAAACATTTACAGAAGTCGAAAAAGGACAAATTTTTAACGCCCAACCACGGAAAGTATTTTTACACTCATATGATAAAAACAGATTAATAGAAATGCGT